>JAAGWI010020196.1:0-13824 GCA_012274505.1 Galium porrigens var. tenue
TTATGATGAATAGTAATGTGCCAAAATAAAAAAACCGGAGGGAGTATTTCTGTTTTTAAAGTGTTGGCTATGAAACTTGTAGGGACTGATAAGCGAAAAAGAGTGTCCATATTCAACAAGCACGGGGAGAAGCTCGTGGGGATACTGCATGAAACTGGATCGAAGGATCTTGTAATTATCTGTCATGGATTTCGATCTACAAAGGTTAGTATTTGCTGTCAAAATTTCAAGCCTCACAAAATTTCTAAAAGATGGGTGTAGATAGGGTTTGGATGGGCTGGTTTGTATCCTAAACCAAGGTTGTTTAGTATGTAAACCATCCGAAATACAAAATATACATTTGCTGTGTGTGAACTGTGCTTGAGGGCCCTAGATGCTTTAAAAAAAAAAAGGATTCCATTGATGGATTCCAAGAACGCAGGAGTTTATCTGATTTGATGTTGTTGTGGTAAAAAGTTGATAGTACACGAATAGAAACTGAACCTTTAGTGCTGGTGCTGTGAGGAGATTTTTGTTCCTATTTTCCTGCTGTGCAGCTGAGATGATGCTGCAGTGATGGAGTGGAGCGTATTGTTGTTTTTCCATGTGCTGGTGGTGTGATGGTGCTGATGATGCACTTTTGTGTTGATTTTATCTCTGACTCTGGCCCCTTTGTCATGTGAAGAGTTTACACTTGAAACTGAAACAAAAACCAGAAAAAACTGAGAAGCATCCACTTGGAAAATAAGTAATACTGAGGATTGATCTTGGTTGTTAGGAATTGACATATGTCAAGTAAAATGAGACCCCTTTGATGTGGTGGCAGTTCCTGAGAAATAATATTGCAGAGAGTCTTTTCATTTAGGACAATTTTGCTAGTGCGTCACTGGTTGTATTCCTTGTCTTAGTGTGAATGATATTGCTTTAGGGGCAGTTAGGCTAATGGAATCAGCATAGCCTCCTCTAGCTGTACAAGGTGAGCAGATGCATTTTAAAGCCTGGATACAATCCATTTCCAGAACAAAATTTGTTAGGTTTATCTCAGTTGCCATATTTGCAGCTTGTTGTATAGCCACTAATTCTGCATGCAGTGGGGATGATGCAGTACGATAACAACATTCTGCTAACAATAAATTACTAAATGATTTCTAGCAACTAAAGCAATTCCACAAGAGTAATTTTTTCATGCTGCATGTTCTTAAGCTTGATACCGGAAATGGGTACTTTCAAGCAAACTGTAGAAATTAAAAGTTTTGGTCTCTTTTTAGGCCTAGGTATTAGATCCTATTGAGCACCGGTCCCAGTCAATTTCATAGTCACAGTAATGTGGCATGGTTAGAAAAGAGTGTAAAATGTATTTTTTAAATGACCCTGAGGACCAAGTTCACACATGGAGTGTCCTGCTCATAAAGAAATTTATTCCTGGTTTTCCACATAGGCCAGCACGGCAGTGTAGGAGCTACATGTATCAGAAGAGAATGCAGAGGAGTTGGGTCTTTAGAGGAGCAGTAATAGGATATTTTGTCCCATAAGTTATCTTAAGTATTTGAAAAGGTATAAATAACCATATGTAGGCTTGTTTTTCCATTCTTGAATTGCAAACTGGCATAATAAACTGCCCCAGACTATCATTTGAAGCACAGAAAGTACATTTAGAAGCCAAATTGAATCCATAGAAGTAAAAACATCATCAAATGGCAGAAAATTGTTCTCCACTTAAATATCGAAACTTCAGTATGAAGTTTGCTGTGCCATACCTTTTTATGTGCAGCCACATGTGGTCTGTCGTTCCTTGTAATTTTATATGCAGATTAAAATGAGAAGTGACCTGTCGTTCCTTGGGATCAGGTATCCAGATAAACCTTTCTTCTTCGTGAATGCATGTCCTACAAAATAGAAGATATTTCTAGGAAATACTAAGGAAAGAATTTGCATTAGGTTAATTTTGTCCTGTACATACTCAGCTACTGAGAGAGACCTGTAATTTTGAATAAATGAGGGATCACAATAATCAGCACATGCCCCCCTGCCAGTCCAGTTTGAAGTCCAGAAACAGCATTTTTCTGCTCCATGAATGGTTCTTGTATTTTGTTCAGCAAAAGAGTTCACTGGAAGAATGCATTTCCAATTATGAGACTTAAGTTGGGGGAGATACCATATAAACTGAGACCAAGGACATATTCCTTGTTGGAATTTTCAACACAGTTCTATAGAGAAGGTGTTGACTATTGTTGTCAATTCCCAAAATCCTAAATCATTTTCTTCTCTGGGAAATCAAAACTTTCTCCATGTTCTCCACACTATTTTAGGTTTGTTTTCATGCCCTCTCCCCAAAAAACTAGCCAACTTTCTTTCCAAGTCTGTTATAATTTATTTGGAGGGGATGAAGACTGCCCAAATATGCTGAATTTAATTAGGGTTGATTTTCTCCACCAAATGTTTTGCCAGTTATGTTTGGAATTAAATCTTTCGGTGGCTGAAAGTAGATGCATTTAATTCCCCCTGAAATAATTGGGCAGCCAAGATAATTCAATGGGTAAGCACCCTTTTTCATTTAAAGAATGAATCTGATCATCTATGCTTGTCTCCTGTGGCTGAGGTACTTGTATGTCTCAAAATTGATTTTCTGGCTTGCTGTCAGTTCAACTTTATTTAACAAAACCTTTAATTTTAATGTGGTTGGATCTCGTAGCCATTTGGAAATTTGCAGTTTCATTTGCATAGATAAGATGAGATACAGGGATTACTCCCTGAGGTAGGTTATGTAAGTCAAGTTTTCATGACTGAAAAATAAAGATAAGGATTATGGAAAGATTTAGAGCAAATATTGAAGATGAATAAGGGCTCTTCCTGATTTATTACTGTAGATTGTTTTTAAAAAACCACATGGTTGACCAACCATGTTTGAGAGATGTTGCCAAGGATGACAGTTAAGAACTTCCCATGGAAGCCAAACCTAAGTAGGATGCTGTTTGAGAGTGCGCAACCAACCCTGTCAAAAGCATTCATTAAATCGAGTTTAAGGACACAGATAAGGTGCTTTTATTTTTCATTTTTTTGCATATATATGACATTATCCACAATGTCTCTTGTGTTTCATGAATGCATTCTGGCTAGGGGATATGGGTTGAGTGGTCTTATTCTTTCCATTAGAATCTTGGAAATATATTTGTTGACAAATTGAAAGACTAATAGGCCTAATTCGTTTACGGTGTTATCTTTTTAGGGGTGATTGTAATTCAAATACTAGTGATTCCTTTGGGAATAGAGGAATTCATTTGTTGCTTGGAGTAAGTCATCCCTAATGATAGCCCAGCTTTCTCTAAAGAATTTATGTTTGAAACCATCGGGGCCTGGGCTGCTATTTTCATGAAGACTGAAAACTGATTTTTTCATCTTGTTTACGTTAGTGAGACTGATGAGAGAGATGTTGTCTTCTTCTGTTATCAGTTTCGGTATTTGGCTAAGAATGTGGGGTATAAAAGGCTTGCATGGTCAGTTAAGGGATTTGATGTTTGCATGGTCTAATTGTTCAGACAGATGTTCAGATATATAGAGATTTGATATTGTTAATGGCCAATCTAGCTTGTTTTTTTGTGGACACTCTTTTGGAAATATTTTGTATTTCCATCTTTCTCTTTCAACTATCGAACCCTAGATGTTTATCTCCAAATGCTTGTTCTTCAGTTAGGGTTTTAACCTGCAAAGCTCTACACTATTTTCAGTTTAATAAATTAAGATTTAGAATTGTGCGTACTACAGGCCAGTTCTTGTAATCTTAGGTTGTCCTTGGTTGTTTTGATATTCATATGAATTTGTCCAAAGCATTCTCTATTCCAAGTCTTAAGTCTGAGTTTCTGCCATTTTAAATCATGGAGAAGCCCAACACACCAGTTTCTCTTGAATGACTTCCTAAAGATCAAGCTCAATTAAAAGCTGAATAAAACTTGTCATGGCAAACTAGGATTTGGTAAAAGGGAATTTCAATACAATTGTCAAGATCCAAAAACCTACTATCAATTAAGGACACCTGGGATCCTGACCAGGCCCTCCGTAGTAGAATTTAGGGTCAGGACCGTGGTCCTTATCAAGGAAGTAATTGTAGCAACTAAATTCATCAGCATACGGGGTAACGGATTCTGGATACTTCAATGCCCAAGAATTTTCAAGGACCCGTATATTCTGGAACAAGGCTGAGAATTCTGGAGAAGCGTATTCTCCACTTCCCATGTCGGTTGAAGTGTGGGGATGAAATCCGTTGATATGAGAGCTCTGAACTTCTCCACCCCATTGAACAGTTGCAGCATGATGATTCAGCGCCCCAAACAGATCGGGTGGAAAGTATCCTACATTACGACCTCCATTTTGCACCCACCAATTGTTTGTAGATGGATCCTGATCATTCAAATTAACGCAGCCTTAGTATATATTACTTGACCTTAATTTTAAACCTAAATTATTAATTAATTGATCTGCTGACATGATCTGACTGAAATGAAGTTAGGTGAACAGAATTACAATATGTTTTCACCTTCACAATGTAGATGGACATTATTGCAGGAGGCCAATATTTGACATCTTTTGGATCAAGATCCAGTGCAGCACCTGGTGCTATACTGCTACTGACTTGTACGAAACCTGGACAAGTGCTATCAAAACATCCAGTGTTCTTTGACCCATCAGCCTGAAAGTATATAAGCATGCATAATGAGCCCCTAAGTTTACCTTTAGTTACTGTCAGTTAACAGTTAATATTATTTAGAGTGTACTCACAGTCCAGTATACAGAGAATCGTGTCTGCCTGTCGTTGTGCACTAATGGATTCACCTACGATAATACAATGACAATTCACATTCATCAATTAATTCCTCTTAGGGAAAATCACCGTAATATTTTGCATTAGGTTTCAAAAGAAATCTCAAGTAAGTGGTAATCGGATTGTTTAATTAGAGAAGTAAATTAGATTACATTGATAATATCATACTATTTAAATCTGAAGCAAATACATGATGTCTAAAATTGAAAAGATAATTGGTTTTAATTAGTTCTATGATTTTTTACTAAAGAGAACTTATCTGAATTAAATTCAAAATAAATTGATCAACAGAACTAAAATATAAGATGATTATATTTAGAGAATTAAAATATAAGATAATTTAAAAGAAATCTCAAATAAGTGATAATCAAATTGTTTAATTAGAGAAGTAAATTAGATTATATTGAAAATGTCATACTATTTAAAACTGAAGTAAATACATGGTGCCTAAAATTGAAAGAGGAATATGTATATAGCATTTAAAAGATCAGTAATTGGTTTTTATTAGTTCTATTTTTTTTACTAAAGAGAACTGATCTGAATTAAATTAAACATAAATTGATCAACAACGCTAAAATATAAGATGATTATAGTAAAACTTACAGCCCATCCTGCTCTGACTTGTTCAATATCATCAGACCCACCGCTCTCTAGAGTAACATGGGTAAAAGTGTACTCACTATCCAATTCAACACGAGGATAAAATATTCCTAGGCCAGCTTGAGCTCCTAGATATGCAAATCCTTGTGTAATCAAGATTGACATCTACATTTAATATTTTCAAAAAATTGTGTTAATTTGGGTTGATTCGAATTGAATTGGTTAATTTACCTTTGTACATATATGATATTTATAAATCTTAAATGATAAAATAATTATGTCTGGTCAATTCAATCGATGGGGTTGGGTCGGTGTTAGTTAGAAATTGACAGAAAAGATTTCAAATAACATGTGTAAATCTTTGTGTGTAACACATTAAAAGTAACATTTTGAAATTTACTAGTTTAAACTCTTGTATAGACAGAATATCACCAGATATTTTGATCTTTGTGTTTCAAATAATTTTGCTGTTTCAAAATAGCAGCCAAACATTTCAATATCATATATCCCGTAGGAAGGTTCAAATCTTAATTGTAATTTTAAGGATCAATATTTTTTTTTTCAATTAATCAAATTAAAACTTAAAAACAACTCTTTCGTTAGTTTTGTACTATTACGAATTATCCAAAGATATATGTTAAATTTTAAAAATATTTGAATCTAAATAGAAGATATATAATATTGATTTCTACTTACAGAACGGTTGGGGCGGAGAAGATTTGACACTGCCTTGTTGTTTTGGGGTCTCCGAATAATGGGTACAGTTCCCTCCGGACAGCTTCCATTTCTTTGCCATATTTGTTTTGTCACCGGAATTCCAACTCTTGCCTTTCTTTTTCTGCAATGTTCCTCAATTCTTCTAGAAGTTATATCTATGGTTGGAACAAAGCTAGGTGTCATCTGCACCAAATATTCATGGAAACAGTCAGAAATAATAGAACATGTTACTAATGTTTACAAAAGCCAAAATATTAATGGAAAGTCACAAAAAATTTAAAAATGAATTAAATTTCATAATATTAGAAAAAAATTAGTTTACTTTGTGTGCCTTTTTTTGGGTCAAACCTGAATCTTGTGGTCTTTTAGAGCAGGATGACTGAATGCTGGCTGCTTGTAAATGTCAATGCAATCAATTATATCCCCATCTTCACTCTGCGAATGAAACTCACAAACCCACATAAAAAATCTATAAAAAATTATTCGATTGTGAAGTGAATATTTTCTTCAAGTTGCAAGATTTTAAAAACTGCACTAGTTATTCCAGATTCGCATCATATTATTACACATGTATTAGAATTCAATTTACTTGCACCTGGATGGTCTTTTTTACTGATTTGGCGTTTCGCAGATCATGTTTCAACTGAGAATTGTCTGCCAAAACTGCATAGCCTGTGATCAATAGGATGAAAATCAATTTGAGAACCATGATTTTGAAAGATGTCTGGTCCTAGATCACTAGTTGAATTATGCATGTGAGATATGGTCGTTTATATTCTAAGATTTATTTGAGCCTACTGACCGTGTCTTGAATTATGAAAATCCAGCGCTATTATTTGGGTGCTTATTGATAAGAATTACAACTTTGATTCATCAATTCCAAGGCTGAAAATTTATCAATTTCAGCACATACCATATCCGATTCTACCTTTTTATAGTAAAATATAAGACGTTTGTTTGACCAATTTAATGAAAAACAATTGTTCATTTGAATAAACATTGATTGTAGCACCGGCCACTTATGTTTCGAAGTCTGATCTCTGAATATGGTCAAATATATGATTTTTAGATGTATTGAAAGATCTGATCTATTAAATCAAGTATCCAGAAATCAAAGATGTAGGGGTAGAAGGTATCACTACCTGTGAGTAGTGATTAGAAGAATCTCTATTTAGGATTTGGACTGAGCTAGTAGGGAATTTCATAATACATTGTTGATTACACACCCCTGTCTAATCTTTGGATGGTTGGGTTATAGATACCGCCATTAGACCATGTAAAAGAGTTTCCCATTGTATACATATGCTTTAAGACATTTCTATCTACCATATTCAGCTAAATCAAAAACACTACTCAAACCTGGATTACAAAGGCCCTTGTATTCTGTTACAGAGGCCATGCTCTTAAAATCCCCTATAATGATTCAATCAGAGTTGGGTAAAGATTCAAGATCAGACCATAAACAGCTTCTTCCAGTCCTATTTCTAAGACTATATACTAGAGTAGCATGCATTTAAGAGTTCCGTCTATAAGGGAATAGGCATGAAACTACTGATAAAAATTGTTGATTATCCAGTCTAATTGTAACCTGGACTTGAGAGTTCCACATTAACCAAATTCTTCCATTATCAGCTTGGTAGAGTTAGAAAATTTTAAATCTCTTATATAAGTTCTCTCTATGATGCATAATGAATTTGTTGCCTTTTAAGTAACCTATCCAATCTGCGCATGGAAGTTTTCATATCCCCTAAGTTCCAGATTAAGAAATTTTGTTTACAAGTTATAGTAGTATTCATGTTAGAGCTTTTTAATAATAATTTAAGCACCATTTAGCTATGGATTTTTTTTTTTTGGTGTTCAGTGCTGGTAAGCATCACAGCAGTAGAATGACTAACTGGAGATATCATTACCCAATCAGAGTTACCAGTATGTATTTTCTCATCCCTGTATGATTCATCAGGTGTGCCCATTCCATTTAAGAAGGGAGAGAATATGTTGCTGAATTCTGGCAAAGCCTGCAGAATAAATACAACTAAGTCAAAACTAACAATGTCATCCAGAGATATTTATAGTGGACTGGTTGTGGTGCAGCATAGCTTTGTAGACAGTAATATCAGCAGTAGAACAGGAAGGATGTAGAAGGAATAATTTGCTGCAGAGGAGCCGGAAACAACTTGTGACAGATTAATTGGATCACATGTCTATAATAAGAGGGGACTGAGACTGAGAGTTAGGAGTACGAGTCTTTGGGTTAATTCCAGCTGGTAGAATATCCCTATGTTGGATTTCCACTGGAGTATTATCCTCTGGTGCAGGATAGGTTTCTAGAACATAAAGGCAGTGGGTTTCCAAGTGGCCTGGTTTTGCAATTCCGAATTGAGGAGTTTTCGATTTAGTTTTTTGGTTAAATCAGCAGGAGGAGCCCTGGTGACCTAGAGTACAACATACAGTTGACTACAATATTTAGGGCAATCCTCATTCAACTGTATATTTCCTGTTATTAAGCTGAGAGCCAAGTGTTATACGAGTAGTTGGGAGGCAATGCTTTTAACAAGTCTAGCTCAACACAAATTTTAATGGCAGAAGGGCGGTTCAGGGCTTCTGTTACTGAATCGATTTTAATGTAGGTTCCCAGCAGATTCCAACTCCTTTTATCTAGAACCTTTGAAAATCTTCAATTGGAGTGCTAGTAGTACATTGTTTCCAATCGATATCAACCTTTGAAACTGACTGTCTGGAATTCATGTTCTAGTTTCTCTATTGTCAGTCTTTTCTTTGTGAATATTCATCACTGGTCTTGTAGTTTTGTGTGTTTCTGCACGTGTGTGAAGACTGTATTTCTTTTATATGGTTCCTTAGCTTTGTAGGTTTCCTTGAACATATAGGATCCTACATTAGAAAGAAAATTATTTCATATGTAATGTGATTTTGATAGCATGTGATTTGGAGCTCACACATGACATGTTTGGCATCCCATGAAACTTTTGATGAAGGCATGTTAACTAGGATGTTTACTTCCACTAAGTGAACTTCCTTTCTGTTGTCTGTGCTGTATGAAATGACACTCCTTGTTATTCACTGCTTAATCTTGTAAAATTATAATGTTTTGAATGTGCAAAAGTTGATACTATTGATTCCTTGAAAACATTATACTTGTAAGCTGTAAGTTTGAATTGTTGGTCAGATTAATCTATTAGCATAGTTACATTTGTTTATCTTCTTTTCTATTTCTTCAGGATCGCATTCCCATGGTCAATCTCGCTACTGCTTTTGAAAAGGAAGGAATTAGTGCTTTCCGCTTTGATTTTGCTGGCAATGGGTAAGTGGTCAATGATCTATCCCTATTTGTCTCTGTCAAAATGATAGAATGCTGAATACACATCTTAAGTAAATTTTGGTTGCAACTCTTCTAATTAAGTTTGCGGTTTTTTATGTTGTTTTTGACACGTTTCATTGAAAAGAGAATCTGAGATGAAATGCTGTATACATTTTCTAATTAGTGACCTTATACTGTTGGATTCACTGCAAAAATAGTTTCATTTTGTTGGAGTACAACCTGTTCCCAACAGCCAAAGATGTGCTGTCCTCCACACCTGAACGAATAAAATGTCTCTTTCCTAGCTGATGAAACTATCTACTTTTTGTAGTGGAAGAATATTTTCCATTTGAGCTGACAAAGTTTCTCATCTTGCTAGCTCTTTTGGCATTTATATTTGATCTTATGTCAGCCTGCTCATGGCAGATTTCTTGTTATGTTTGCTCACTAGGGAAAGTGAAGGATCATTTCAGTATGGTAACTACCTTAGAGAAGCAGATGACTTACTTTCAGTGGTTCGACATTTCCGAAGAGAGACACGTCTAGTGGCTGCACTTGTTGGGCATAGTAAAGGTATTCTAAATTTACACCCTTAGGTAAAACCTGGTATCTTAGAGCAATATAGGTAGGGCCATGCTAAATGTAGTCCAGTATTCCATACTGGCTTTCTAGGGTCAACTTTTTTTTAAGGAAAAACTTGATCTTTTCTTGCAATTTTATAGGAGGAAATGCGGTGCTCTTGTATGCTTCAAGTAACAATGACATACACTGGATTGTCAACATTGCCGGTCGATTTGATCTGAATAGGGGAATCGAAGGCCGCCTGGGTAAAGACTATCTGGAAAGAGTAGCGCAAAAGGGATTCATTGATGTCAAGAGCAGAAGGGGTAGCTAGCACTGTATATCTTCTTAAGTTAGCGATCAGTTACTTCTTCCAAGTAGGAGACATTTTTCCAAATTCTCGGCCATGTATTTGCTTTGATTCCAATTCTTGTCATATGTTTGCTCTAATGTAGGGAAGACTGAGTATCGGGTCACAAAAGAGAGTTTGATGGACCGCCTAAAAACTGACACCCGTGCAGCTTGTGAAAAAATTGATCACTCCTGCAGGTAAAAAGTTTTTATGTATTGACTCATAAATTCATAGGAGTGATTACGCGGTAGTATCTTTCTCAGCATTTTGTGACTATATCATTAGATAAGACCTGAGCTTAAGTTGGAAGTAACTGAGAAAAGTGTGTTGTTGTGTTGGTGATTCTAAATCTTTTTGTTCTTTTACTTTGGCAGGGTGCTGACAATCCATGGTAATCTGGATGAGATGGTGCCTTTCAGTGATGCCATACAATTTGCCAAGCATATACCACAGCACCAGTTACATATTTTCGAAGGCGCAGATCACGAATTCACTTCACATCAAGCTGAATTGGCTTCACTCGTTCTGGACTTTGTGAAATCTGGGCTACCATCTTTCAGACAAGCTGGCAGAATGAATCATTCCCGAATCTAGTAGCAGTTCAAGTTTTAAATATGAACAGGTGTTTGTTTATGATACTAAGAACTTAGAACTAGAAGCAGATTGGTTTTCTTTAGTGTACACTTGTACTGTACAGTGCACCAAAATCCTATGGAAATTATGCGTGAAGATGTACAAGTGAATGCGTTGCGTTTATACAGTGCGCCAAAATCCTCTCTTCAAATAACCATTGAAATAAACCATTTGTATAGTGTACTCTCTTTTTCTGAAGAAAGCTTTTAAATGTTGTCAATTTTTCCAGGTGATACAATAAATACTTGCCTCAAACTATTGTTAAAGCTCTAGTTTCTTCCTACAAAAATTTACATCCATTGTTAGTTGCAAAGCCAGACATGGAAAAGTTCAAAAAAGAAAAAACACAGCACCCCTCGAGATATGAGAGCACAATAACAGAAGATAATCCACACTTGTTTATGCAGCAATGGTCTTTGGCTTGGCACTCATCTTCCTCCAAGAAACACTGGGCATTATTTGTTTGGTGTCAACACGATCCTTGTACTGGACAGCGAAATTCAGCAGTGAGTCCAGAAGAGAGTCGGAAAGAAGGTGTGGCTGCAGACCCAACTCTATGAGTTTGGTGTGTTTAGCGTTATAGTAATGCTCCTCTGCTTCTACCCTCGGATTAGGAACAGAAGTGGTTTTCACCTCAATACCGAGTTTTTCTCCTGCTTTTGTTACCAGGGCTGCAAGTTCATTCACAGAAAACTGCTCCGTGAACTGATTGAAAACCCTGAACTCTCCTCGTTCGGCAGGATTAGCAATTGCAATTTCAACACATTGAACTGTATCTCTTATATCCAGGTATCCCCTAGTCTGCACAGTTCAAACAGATTGCATCATGAAAAAGTCAGCAGATTAAAGAAATCGAAAGAAAACTTTTTAAAAAGGCCATGTATAGAATTTTCAAAAACATTACAGAATAAGCACTCTCCAATATGTCTCATGGTTAGGTAAATTATAGCATTGGAGTGACATAAGAAAAGAAGTATACCTGGCCTCCTTTGCCATAAACGGTAAGTGGATGACCAACGGCAGCCTGAACACAAAACCTATTCAATGCAGTTCCAAACACTCCATCATAATCAAGCCTGTTGCAAAGCTCATCATGCATTTCAGTCTCATCTGTTCTTACACCATAGACTACTCCCTGGTTCAGATCAGTGGCTCTGATTCCCCATGCTTTGCAAGTAAAAGCAATATTATGGGAATCATGGACCTTACTCAGATGATAGAAGGAACTTGCTTGTTTGGGATAAGGAAGAGTGTCAGTCCTACCATTATGAGTAATTGTGATGTAGCCTTCTTCGATGTCTATATTTGGGGTACCATACTCACCCATGGTCCCAAGCTTCACCAGATGGCACTCCTCCCTATACTCTTTTATGGCGAACAGAACATTGAGAGTCCCAATCACATTATTATGTTGCGTGAAAACAGCTCTCGACCTGTCGATCATGGAGTAAGGGGCAGATCTCTGTTCTCCAAAGTGGACAACAACATCCGGTTCAAATGACTCAAAAGTTTCAGACAAGAACTCAAAATCACATATGTCACCTATAAAGAGTTTAATATCTTTGCCAGTGAGCGCTTTCCAACGCCTTATGCGGTCATGGATAGAAGAAATGGGTGTGAGGGAGTCAAGACCAAGCTGGTGGTCAAAAAGGCGACGAACAAGGTTATCTACAATGGCAACTTCATAGTTTTTGTTCGAGAGATGGAGTGCAGTAGCCCAACCACAATATCCGTCACCACCAATGACCATAACCTTCTTCTTTCCAGCTGATTCGCCACTTTTTGGAGGAACACTAGAGGCAGACTCGGTTTTGGATTCTTGATCAAGAGAAACAGCTTTAGCATTGATAGCAGAGTGCCTTCTCTGACCATCTTGACGCAAGACAAGCGTTCTTGAAACAGCAGAAGTTGTTCGCAAACTAAAAGAAGCAGAAAATCTGACAGAACCCGTTTGGTTCTTTAGGAAACATTCCGACTTAGGGTGCCCGGAAGACAAATTTAAAGAACAGGAGGTAGATATCAGATGCGCCATAGTAAACACTACTCTCTCTCTTTGAATGTACTGAAACCTGCCAAGATGATAGTCTAACTTCATATCATTTTTAACATACGAAGTTGCTATGCCAAAAAAACACACGAGTTTAAAAGACAAATTAATGAATGCAGTCTTTTTGCTGGGATTACAACTCCAGAAGCAAATCAAGAGATCTCAAATTTTTCCACATGACCTTCTAATTTCTAAGTTTTAGTAGCAAATTAACAGTAAAAAGTCAAACTTTATCTAAATCCATTTTAGATTCATTGCCTTCTTATCCTAATGAGTACTAACGACAAGAAACTTAAAGAGCAAAACCTAACAAAATTGAAAACTTTCTCCATGTTTTGGGCACATTCAATAAACACAGTAAATCCGCATGAGAGTAAAGGGCACCCAGAAAAGAAGGAACAACACAAAAATAACAGATTCCATCAGAAACTGAGTGAAAGGAAGTACAAGGAAAAAGGTTATTCTACAATACCTTATCAAGACAGTGGAATCAGGAAGCAAGTTCAGTAGAGACACACTAACAGTTTGAGATTAGAAATGGTCTCACACAGCACACCATATCACACACACTACTATCATTTGAGGTTTTAATCTGTTCTCTTCTTGCTGCTTCGGGGGCATCAGGGGATATTCTCGTTTGTGCTCAAGAATACAAACAGATAAATTTATTTTGATTTTAAAAATAATAAGGATAGGGAAGCGCAGGCTTTTGATTTGGTTTACCTACGGTGTGGGCTGGGCCGAACTTGTTAGGCCCGTTCTCTTGATCTTATCATTATATCAGTTTAGTTCATTTCAATTCA
>JAAGWI010020228.1:0-10433 GCA_012274505.1 Galium porrigens var. tenue
TGTATCGGAGAGTATTGTGTGGGACTCTACTTGCATTTTTTATCAAACGCTACTGAATGTTTTCCAGTAAACTGAAATGAAATCACTTTTCCTAAAAAAATAAAATGTTGACCATTTCTCCCCAGCAAATCAAGTAAGGAACTCCCAACCGATTCCAAACCACATTGTTTGGATAATCAATGCTTGTAATTCAATCAATTGTAAATATGTATCATTTAGTAAATAGATTATTAATCTTTTAATATCTTCATAGTTTTTTTTTACAGTTTCATCGAGTGAATTCAATCCGTTCATTCAATTAATAAATTTTTACATCATGGTAAATAGAACAGCTTATGCTCAAATTTATCTCTAGTTAGTGATATACTATGATTTTGATTTAAAAATTTTAAAATAATATGAATTTGTTTTACACCCGAAATGTTCGGGAAGAGAAGACCAAAACAAATTCCTAAAACATGAAAAACCCACAAAAAATTATGGATAAAATTAAAAATGATGGATATGGCCATTTCCACGTGTCTATGAGGAGGTTTGAAGCAGCAGCATTTGATTGCCTTGTCAACTTCTGATAACGATTTCAATATTATATTACACATTTAATATATCCTGAAAATTCCATCCATTAAACCATATATCCACACGTCTCCAGAAGCTTTATTATTTTCTAAAAAATAATAATTTCAATTATGACTTGTAACTTAACCAGCCAATATGAACAAGCATCTTTTTTTTTTAAAAATTTTTTGCTTAACAATATTGATTGCTTGATTAAAATTAGAATTAAAGGCTATTGATTTCATATCTGGCAAGTGTCTCAATCATCTATCTGGTACACAAACATTAAAACTCTAACAAATATTACTAAATTAAACCTCTCATTATGTATTCATTATTTTTAAAAATCAAATTATTTTTTGGTTGGATTATCAACCACTCCCCTAGAAATTCAAATGCTAGCTTTATTTGATGTCTATGTTGGTTTAGTTGTTGAAAACAAATGGGCAGTTGTAGAAACTCATTTGATGAATTTACATACGAAATCTGTGAAAAAGAAAAGAATATGAAGGCAATTGGCCGAATTTGTTCAAGATGAACGTGGAAACAAAATTGCAAATGATAAATTATCGTCTTGATGCTTGAATAATAAAAAACATCAATGAAAAACGTTATTGTTTCGCACATAAATTTCATAGAAATGCATGGAAAGAAAGATACATATCTTAATGTGACAACGGACATACATTTAAAAATTATATCAATTAATTATTTTAATTTTTAAAGTGAAATACAGATGACTTTATAAATAAAATAGGGATGCATAGTCATTTTATAAACCAACAACGTCTTAGTATATGACAAAATAATGTCATCACTCATCAGATACATTCATCTCGAATAAATGCATTTTATGGATAAAGATGCGCGCCTCTTAAAATATATCGATTCATTGAATATTATTCATTTTAAAAATTACATGAACACAATTACTATAATGGTAAGATATTAAATTATTTCAAATATGTTTTGGAAATAAAAATCATACATATCCACAAAAGAATACATTTGTGTGGAGAAATGTATATAGATTGATGTATTGGCTTATCTAACTTTCCATATCTTCTTGGTATACTTCCCCTCAATAATATTTTGCCAACATACATCTTCTTCTTCATTAATTTTTGCAAACATACCTTAAAAACATCTCTGTAAAAAAGGTAAGCACATAATTCAGAAAGATCATATAAAGAGGAACCCAAAACCAAATGAAAATACTCAAAAAAAACAAAAAACCCAACCACTTATCTTGAAACAGCAAGTAGGCATCTCTCCTTCTTAAACCATCATTTCTTGCTGACCAACAAAACCTCATGCGCAAAGCCGCCCCTTTCCCCCAAGAAAAGAACTAAAAGGGTAGTTCAAGAAAGTTGCTTTTTTGAATTCTGAGCTTCATTGAAGAAGAAGAAGAAGTAGAAATTTGCTGCCACAAAACTCTAGAAATTTAATAATATTATTACACGGATTCTTTCTCTATTGTTGTTGTTGTCCTTTACTGAGCCTTGTGGTTTTCGCAAGCTCCTACAAGAGTACCTTCCCCTGTCTTCTAGCCTCAGCTTTCTCGAAAGGGGGTGTTTTTTGTTTTCTGGGAAAAGGATAGGCCTTTTTTTCTTGATTTCTAGGGGTGCCCTTTTGTTGTGAGGAAAAAGTGATGGAAATGATGTATTATCAGCTGGGCAGGGCTTCTTATCAGGATTCTCTCAAGGTTCTGGAGGCTGATATTCAGCATGCCAATGCTCTGTGAGTGATTTTTGATGTTTTATGTTGTCTGGGTTCTTTTCTGTTTCTGTTTATGGTTATTTTGGTTCTTATTGAACTGTTTGTGGAGTAATTTGTTGATAAAGTTGAGATTTTTGAGGGTTTTTTACCCTTTTTGTTGAGCTGTTTCTGTGAAATGATTTCATGGGATTCAGCTAATTGTCTCTTGCTTGCTTAATTTGCGCTCAGAGGAATACCTTTGACTTGTGGAATTGATTTTTTCCAGTTTTGCAGAAAGGTGATTAACTGTTAATTGGGCAGTTGGTGTCCCCTTTTCCGGATTTATTGCTTTCTTGATTTGTACTGTCTTTCTATGAGTTAGAGTTGAAGAAATTGAGGTTTTTTCTTGGGGATTTTGTTTGTTAGTTTTTGGGGGATTTTCTGTGTGGTTGGAAGAGCTAGGTGAAACATTGGAATAGTGATTTGTGAGCTTTGAAGTTGGCGCTTATTGAATGATAGGACTAACGAGGAAGCTTTACCTCAAGATGAAGTTGGTGTTCATTGCATATATTATCTGAGTTCAAGATGATTTTTTTTTTCTCTGGTGCTTGCTGTTCCAGTGTTTCCTTTGGTCTGGAATTCGTGATTCTTTCTGGCAGTGTTTGACACATTCTTCTTTCATTTCTTGATTAGGGCTGCTGAAATTCCTAGAGCGAAAGGTGGTGCACGCCTTCAAATGAAACTGGTTTACAACCAGTTGGCTCCTCTCTTTCTGTTCTTACTCCAATGGATGGATTGTTCTTGTACATGCCTCCTTCCTAGATACCTAAATCTTTTCCACGTACTTATCTACAAGGTTAGATCATTGTCATTATCTGTTACACTTGAGATTCATGCTCTTGGTTGATTTCAATGCGAGAGGAAGGCTGAATATTCCTTCTCCATGCCTCTTCAGGTTTACGCAGATGGAAGACCGAGGATATCTAGGCACGCAAGGAAAGCGAGCATCAATGACTTTTATGGTAGGTTCTTTTTCCTTTTACTTACTTCTCAGGACTCCTGGATTAGGAAATTTCGCTATTCTACTTGTTGCTCCTTGAATTATGGTTGTTCTTGGTTAATTGTATTCTGAACCTCGTATCATTTAAATAAATGAGAACAATGCATCTTGTGTAGTGGCCTTATTGGGTTCTACCTTGTCTTAGCTATTATAATGCCGTCTCTACAACAACTTCACACGGACCTAGTAGAATTAAATGGAGCAGATAACATGTGCAAGGACAAAAGACTGGAAAAAGGCAGCGTTTTCACCAACTATGATCCTGAGAGAGAAGATGAATGCGGGATCTGTTTAGAAGGAGGCACCAAAATGGTTCTCCCAAACTGCTGCCACGCAATGTGCATCAACTGCTATCGTGATTGGTAAGTTATGCATTCCGATTTTCTTTAACATTCCTTTTTGTTCCCCTTAGATTTGGACTTTAGAAGATAAAAGGCTCAATTTTTTGCTAAAACTACTTGTAGGAACATGAGATCAGAGTCGTGCCCTTTCTGCCGAGGCAGCATAAAGAGGGTGAAGTCGAGAGACCTTTGGGTCCTAACATGTGGGGACGATGTGGTGGATGCAGACATGGTGTCCAAGGAAGATCTGTCGAGGTTCTATCTGTACATCCAAAACCTTCCAAAGGACTGCTCGGATGCCCTGTTCTTGATGTACTACGAATACCTAATATGATTCGAGCTGTTGAGGCTGTACATATAGAACAGGCCAACCATCAAATGTAGATAGAGTCTGGTTATGGAACCTTGAAATAACCACCACTTGATTTTATTTGTGGTGCATTGCATAATACACATGCTACCTTAATGGCATCAAAAGGTCACAGTTCACTCCTGTCTTCTCATTAGCTGCTAATTGTAAGAATGAAGATTAGGTATCTGGTGAATTGAATGTTACTAATAAAGGTGTTGCAAATGTTATTACTTTTGGAGCCATACAATTTGTTGTGGTCTTTTCCATGAATCCTGGATTTCTTCATCATCATTTGGCGTGTTTGAGTTGCAAGTAGCTACAAAGTATTCACTGATGGAACCCTAATTCGCGCGATAAGGGACCAAGTATTCACATCGGCTTTGTACATCTTTTTATATATGAATGAATGGTTTACTCTCTTATATACTCCATCCGTTCTAAAGAGATGTGTCCAATTACTTTTGACACAATCTTTAATAAAGCTGATGTGACGCTGATTTGGATGGTAGGTCAGTGAAGTATATTAAGAAAGTTAATAATTTATATTATAATTTTTTGCCAAATTAGAAATTGGGTAAATATCTTTGGGATGGAGCAAAAAGGAAATTAGACCTCATTGAGACGGAGGAAGTATGTGTAACTAGAACTATTCTCAATTCGAGAATAGTATACTTGTGTTACTCTTCTTGGTTACTCTTGCTCAAATTATCCGTGAAGGAGAATGAATTTACATTATTATTGTTTTTCTCAAATGAAATGAAATTAGAATAAAACTAGTGCTAGCTCGTAGACCGTTTTGGGTTCCACAGATTAATAATGCGTTAGTTCACGTATTAACTAGTTTCATGAATTCTAGTGTATCGGAGAGTATTGTGTGGGACTCTCCCCACTTTTTTTATCAAATGCTACTGGACATTTTCATTAACCTGAAATGAAATCACTTTTTTCCTAAAAAAAAATAAAAATAAAACTATTGCTATTATGAATATAGCCATCTTTTCATAACAATAACATTCCTCAAATTAAAACAAAACCACGCTTTTTCACGACAAACTTGAAGAATTCAGAAGGGTGAAAAGAAGCCCAGTTCCAAGCGTCAACACAAACGAGTAGAAAAAGGTAGGCGTTGACGTCGATACGACGTCGTTCGCTATTGAGACTTTCTATGCAATCGTAACGAACAGACAGAGCAGAGCTGGTTCTGGTTGTGGCGTTTCTTTCTATTTTTGGACACCGATTTCTGCATTCCGAGAGATCCAGTTTCCTCATCGAAATCATAAAGAACCATTTTTTATTGCATCCTTTTGGATGGAATTCATCAAGGTGGAATATTGTTTGGATTTGGTTAACTGGGTTTTTTTTGTCTTTCTTGATTGAGTGGTAAGAAGTTGGATCTTTTTGTTATTTGCAGATCTGATCCTGTTGGATTTCTGATGTGATTGAGAGCAGTTATGGAGAATCAAGACCCTAATGATTCCGTTTCTGCGGAGCCCACTCTGAGTGAAGCTGCGCATGGTGGTGTAGAACCAGCTGTTGAGGTAGCTTTCCTAATTGAGCTGTTTTAGCTTGATTGTGTGTGTATGTGTGTGTGTGTGTGTTATTATGCAATGTGGAACTTGTGCAGCATTTGGTTACATGCATGCCAATGGATTTGAGAATGAAAAATTGGTTGGGAATTGGGACTGTTTCTTGATTTTAGTACTGATTGAATTTTTGTTTCTTTTTATATGAAGAAGTATTGTAGGATGCCTTTGTAGTGTTATTGTTGTGTGTGTTCTTGTTTTAGGCAGTGTTTATATGTGCTGTATCTTCTTCTGAATATGTGGTCAACATGCATGGAATCGGATTTGAGGATGAATTTGTGAAAGGCATTCGGTTTAGAGTGCATTTTGAGCTTCTGATAATGGCTTCAGTTTTCTGAGATTGCATTTGAAGCATTTGAGATAATGTTATTGAATTAGTTTGGGGATAAGTCTTAGAGTAGTTTCGATTGTCTTGGTTTTCTAGGTTGAGAGAACACAGTCTCTAAAAATGGGCGAGGATGGAGGGAGAGAGGATATGTTTGTCGATTGCCCAGATGAGATAGAGGAAAGCCAAACACCTTCAGGAGGGAAGGAAGAGGTGCTGGATAATCCAGAAGAAGAAGAGGAAGAAGTTCAGAGTAGACCTTCGGGCGAAGCTATGGACTTGATATCTGAGATAGCTGTCTTGCGAGCAAAAGTTGAGGAAACTGTCGCAGAGAAAGAAAGCATTGTTCAAAAATACGAGGTTTGATTTTAATCATTCTGGAATTGTGTGCATATCCATGTATATTTATACCAAACAATTATCTGAATTGACCTTCTTGCAGGAAGAAATAGCTACTTTAAAGGAGATCGGGGATAGGGTTTTGACGTACATCCCTGCTACCATTCATCAAGGAGGACAATTCTTGGATGATTCTGTTGAAGCCAATTTTTTTCATGTTGAGCAAAGTGTCTCCCTTTTAGTTGAAAAGTATAATCAGTTTCTCTCTGGAGCCGAGAAACTTAAATTAGGCTTGACAGATGTTGTAGATATTCCTATGGAGGATGAAGTGGGTATATTCTCTGTTGCACATGATAAACTGCTTGAGCTCAGAGCAAAGGAAGTGGATTTGGTGGGAAAACTGGGATATTTCGAAACTGAAAATACGAATCTTCTTGAACAATTTGATCAGAACAAAGCGGTTATTGGAAAGCTTGAAGCCGAGGTTGAGCAGGAGAGGACAAGGTATTCTAATACGAAAGAGAAGCTTAGCATGGCCGTTACAAAAGGAAAGGCATTGGTGCAGCAGAGGGATTCTTTAAAACAAGGTCTTGCAGAAAAAACTAGCGAAATGGAGAAATGCTTGATTCATCTGCAGGAAAAGTCTAGTGCTTTAGAATCTGTAGAGCGGAGTAGGGATTTGTTGTTACAAACTGAAATGATGGTTGCCCAGCTACAAGAATCCCTTGCTCAAAAGGATTTCTTGCTTCAAAAGTTCGAAGAAATTTTGTCTGAGGCTACTAGTGAGGAAAATCAGTCTTTGGATTTAGTTGAGAAGCTGAGAGTGATTTTGGATGGGAGAAATGCCCTGAAAGGTTTGACTGGACAGGCCCAGAGATTATCAAACACGCTGTCTTCAGTTAGCTTTCCTGAAGATATATTTTCAAACGACATAGAAGCTCAAGTCAGTTGGCTTGCTCAGTCTTTCTTTTTGTCCAAAGAAGAAGTTGCTAAGTTGGAAGAAGAGATAGTTCAAGCAAGAGAAGCTTCAAAGGAGGCAGTTGATCGCCTTGTTGCATCAGTTTTGGCTGAAACACAGGAAAAGAGTTATCTTCAGGAGGAGTTGGAAGACTTAAGAAGTAAATATGAAGGGATTGTCGAAAAGGAGCAAAAGGCCTCATTGGATAGGGGTCAAATTGTTGATACATTGCTCAAGGCTTCTGGGATTTCAATAGATACCCCAGAACATGTTGATATTACTCAAAATTACTTGGAGAAAATTATAGAGAAGATTAAGGAAGAATATTCTGATGCTTCTATGGAGTCTTCTAGTCGAGCTGAAGATTTTGAAAGACTTCAGAGTCTTCTCTTTGTTAGGGATCAGGAGGTTGCTCTGTGCAAAGGTTTATTGGAAGAAGGGATGATTGATAGAGCAGAGCTGGACAAGATTTCCGAAAACCTGGCTCATGTGAGTGAAGAACTTCGAACATTGAAAGATGAAAAGGCATCTCTACAGGCTGAACTTGAGAAATCCGAGGATAAGGGTGCTTTGATACGGGACAAGTTGTCTATGGCTGTCAAAAAGGGAAAGGGTCTTGTCCAAGAGCGGGAAAACTTGCGAAGAGTCATTGATGAGAAGACTGCTGAAATTGAGAGGCTAAATACCGAGTTACTAGAAAAAACTTCTACATGTGATGACTTGACAGATCAGATCAAGAAACTTGCTGCAGATATAAATACCATTCCTGAGTTAAAGGCTCGACTCAGTGATATTCAGGAAAAAAATAATCAACTTGAACAGTTCCTTGCTGAGAGCAATGGGATGCTACAAAAAGTCTTAGATTCTATCGAGAGAATCGATGTTCCAGATGGCTTAGTCTTTAAAGAGCCTGTGGAGAAGGTTATGTGGCTTGCTGGGTACTTGAGTGAATGCCAAACTGCTAAAACTTTAGCACAACAAGAGTTGGAGGCATCTGTGAAGTCAATGGATGAGGCCTTATTAGAGGCCCAAAATGCCATTTCCAAGATCCAAGAAGAAAAAAGGGAACTAGAAGTTGCTAAAGTTCAAACAGAACAGGAGTTGCAGAAAGCTTCGGAGGAAGTTGCTTTACAGAAGAGTAAGTTTGCTGAGGTGTCAGTTACTATAAAATCGTTCGAAGATGCGTTGACAGCTGCAGAGGATAACATTGCGAACCTCTCGAAAGAAAAGGAAGATGCTTTAGTTGGTAAATCAGCCGTGGAGATGGAGCTTCTGAACTTAAATGAGCTAAGTATGGCCCAAATTAGCCAGCTTGCTGAGGCCGACAAAACCATAAAATCCCTTGAAGACACTTTCTCTGAGGCACAGAATAAGTTTGCATTCCTTGCTGAAGAAAACCAGAAGAGGGATATCGGTAGAAGTGATATGGAAGAAGAGATGAAGAATCTCAAGGCAGAAGTTGATTCCCAGGCCACGACTATAAAGTCATTACAGAATGCAATTCTGGACACGGAAAATAGAATATCTGCTCTAGTGACAGAAAACAATGTGGCAGAACAGGAGATTTCAACCCTCAACTCTAAGCTGCAGGGTTGTTACCAGGAGCTGGATGAATTCCGAGGCAGAACACAGAATAGCTCTTTGGGAATAGCCCGTTATCTCTCCACCCTTCAGCAGCTTCAAAGAGATGATACTCCATCCTCTTTACTGAAACATATTTTTGAAAAGAAGATTGAGAGCCTTCAAGGTGCTGATATTCTCCTTAAAGAAATCACGGATTGCTTCTCTGACAAAATTGGTTCAGACTTGCTACAAAATCACCACTTAGTGGAGGTATTTTATTTTCTTTCTTGTTTGCTGATTAATCTGATACTAAAAGGGGGTGTATTTTTTTTTTTAAAGATTGTAATGGCCATTACTCTTGTTTTGCAGGATGATCAACCTGCCTCGACTCTTTTACCTGATGGCCTTGATGAGGTCTTTAAGACACATGTGGTAAATGGAGATGTGAACAACATAGACGACGAGAATATTTCTCTGCATATGGAGAGAACTGTTGAAGGATTGAGATTAAGAGACAAGAATACTGCTGATCAAATAGAAAGGTGCTCCAAATTTCTGGATGACTTCATTAGCGCTCTTTTGAAAAGATTACGTGTGGCAAAAGATGGGGTGATAGTTGTTAGCGAACTTATTCAGTCTCTGAAGCAAAGGGTCAGCGAAGTTGAAATGGATAGCCAAGCACAGAAGAACATGGTTTCTTCATTAGGTACTGATATGAAGACTTTATTATCTGCTTGTACTCAGGCTGCCGAAGATTTGGAGGTACAAATTCAGAATTACTCAACCCGTGAAGTAGAAAATCTTCAGTACAGCCCTTCTGCGGAATCAGAAGTGTTTAACCCAACAATCGAAGGCACCAGAGATACGCAGATAGCAGAGAGGCTGCTGTTTGCCTCCAGACAAATTAGGAATCTAAGTGAAGAGACTCACAAAGTGATGAACACTACAAATTTGTCAATGGAGGACTTGCAGAACAAATTAAGAGAAACCAAGACCAAATGTGAGGAACTGTTGGAAGAAAGGGATGCAAATTTGAAGAAAATCTCTAAACTTGAAGCTGATTTGGGAGAAGTGGAAAGGTTGTACAATGAGACGAAGGGTAAAGTAGCAGATTATCAGGCGAAAGAAGAAGAGCTTATAGCAGCACGTTCAACAGCAACAATGCGAGAACGTGGTAAGCTCATTTACTCGCTTCTGTATAACATTTACATTTAGTTTACATTTTCTCAAATTTGAACCATTTTATTGCAGAGATCCAAGAGTTCCCTTTGTCAGCATCTCAAATAAGTTCCATTTTTGAAAAGATAAATGCGCTGGATCTCTCTTTTGTTGATTCTGATGCTGGGGATGTGCACAAGCTCTTCTATATCATCGATAAATTTGATGGGCTACAACAACAGGTTAATTCAGAATCTCAAGAAAAGATTGCAATGGAATCTGTTCTTGAAAAACAACAACTTAAATTGGACAATCTGATGCAAGAGGTTGAAAGATTGAAGACCGAGGTTGAGAATCTGAAGTTCAAGAATGAATTGCTACAACAGCAGATCAACTCGGAATCTCAAGAAAAGAATGCAATGAAGTCTTTGCTTGAAAAACAAGAACTCGAAGATGAAAGTATTATGAACGAAAAAAAAAAAAAAAAGACTGCGGTTA
>JAAGWI010020233.1:1503-14764 GCA_012274505.1 Galium porrigens var. tenue
TTGATTATCACATCTGAGAGGGATATGTAATGGAACCTTGAACTCTAGAGAATGCAGCAAGGAGACCATCCACTGAAATTCCCTTGTAACAGAAGCCATGCTTCTATACTCAGCCTCAGTAGAACTGCAAGACACAGTAGTCTGCTTCTTGGTTTTCCAGGAAACCAAGGAATTACCAAGAAAAATACAGAAGCATGTAAGTGACCTTCTGGAGTTTTTACAGGATGCCCAATCAGCATCAAAGAAGCTATGAAGGAACACAGGATTGTCTGAGAAATAGAACAAACCAAGTCCAGGGCAGGCAGATAGGTATTTGAAAACATGAAGTGCAGCTTTGAAATGTGCCTCAGTGGGAGCCTGTACAAACTGACTAAGGTGCTGAACAGCATGACTTATGTCAGGTCTAGTGAAGTTGAGGTACAATAACTTGCCAATGAGTCTTCTATATTGGCTATGATCAGACAAAAATGCAGACTTATCTTCTGATAACTGTGTACCAGCAGGAAGAGGAGTGGCAGTAGCCTTTGTACTAATTAAACCAGCCTGCTGTAGAAGGTCAGCAACATACTTGTTCTGGTGTAAGAGAATACCAGAAGAGGTTCTTGCTAATTCGATCCCCAAAAAATATTTAGCATGTCCCAAATCCTTAATAGAAAATTGTTTCTGAAGGAAATCCTTAACCTCACAAATGGCTGACTCAGAAGTTCCAGTGATAAGCACATCATCAACATAAACCAACAGAACCAAAAATTTGGATTTGTCATGAAGGATGAACATGCAAGGATCATATGGAGATTGAAAAAACCATAGTTGCAAAGGGAGGATGAGAAAACCTGATTCCACTGTCTGCTGGCCTGCTTGAGACCATATAAGGATTTTTGGAGCAGACACTTGTGTTGTGGAGAAGGCACTGTGTAACCTGGAGGAGGGTGCATATAAACTTCTTCATCTAGGGTGCCATGCAAGAAAGCATTATTGACATCTAGTTGATGTAATGTCCAGTTTCTAGCAGCAGCCATGGCAAAAAAATACTCTAACAGTCACTACCTTTGCAACATGAGAAAAACCTCTGTATAATCCTCACCAGGTTTTTGTGTGTAGCCTTTTGCCACAAGTCTGGCTTTATATCTCTCAATAGAGCCATCAGGGTTGTGTTTCAGCTTGTATACCCACCTGCATCCAACAGTTCTTTTTCCTTTTGGGAGCTAAACAATTTTCCATGTCTGATTCTGTTCTAGTGCAATAAGCTCCTGTTGCATTGCTAAAATCCACTCATTATCTATGCAAGCCTGATTATAGGAGGTAGGCTCTACTGGTGAAGGGACATTCACATGGTTAATAACATAATCCTCCATCCATGCTGGTTTATGTCTAGTTCTGGGAGGAAGAACAGATGAGGGTGGAAGTTGTTCAGGTGAGGTAACATGTGTGAGTGAGGGAGATGACTCAGGTGCATCAAAAGAATATAACTGCTCCAATGGAATGGAGGTTTGAGATGGTGTGGCATCATTTTCAGCAACAGGAATAGGTAGATAGGTAGGATGCTATTGCTGTGAGCTGGAGTGGAAGTAAAAGATATGTTCATGAAAGGTCACATCCCTTGAGTGGAAAATTTTATCTTCAAGGATATCAAACAGCTTGTAAGCTTTCTGCCCACTGGAATATCCTACCATAATAGCCTTCTTGGCCCTTGGATCAAATTTGGACCTTGAGGGAGATGTGTTTGAAGCAAAACAGATGCAACCAAAAGTTCTGATATGGTTAAGGTCAGGTGCTCTTTTGAATAGAACTTCATAGGGTGTCTTCCATTGAAGTAGAGCTGTGGGTATTCTATTAATCAGATAAGTAGCTGTCAAAACAGCTTCTCCCCAAAACTTAAGAGGCATTGAGGCCTGAAATGTCAATGCTCTTGCTAACTGCAATAGATGTTGCTGTTTTCTTTCCACAACTCCATTTTGTTGTGGAGTGTAAACACAACTCCTCTGATGCAAAATTCCTTTTTCAGTGAGAAAAGACTGAAAACTATTGCTAAGAAACTCAGAACCATTGTCTGTCCTTACCACCTTTACCTTCATAGCAAACTGTGTATCTATCATCTTGATAAAAGCCTGAAAAATGGGCACTGCCTGTGCCTTTGATGACATTAAGTAGGTCCATGTTCCCCTGGAGTGATCATCAACCAGAGTTAGAAAATAGGAAGCACCACAAATAGACTTTTCTCTGAAAGGGCCCCAAATATCAATGTGAATCAAATCAAAACAAAATTATGCACAATGATCTCTTATTGAAAATGGTAATCTTTTTTGTTTAGCCAAAGGGCATACATCACAAACATGTCTTGAAAATGAGATGTACCCTATAAGGGCAAGTGCTTAAGTGCATTCAAAGAAGGATGTCCCATCATTTGATGCCAAAGTATGTGTCCTGGAATACTACATACATGGTTGCAACTAAAACTTTGTATAGAACTATTCTTAACACTCAACAAATAGCTTCTCAAAGATTGTAATGACTTCTGAATGACGGTCTTGTCAAAGGATTCCTTGGTGAGTATATACAACTTCTTCTGAACCTTTCCAATAGCTATCACCTCCTTAGTCCTGAGGTCCTGAACCACACACAGATTTGGGTACAGCAAACAAAGAATCAAACTGTCACTAGCCAATTTATTTACTGACAGCAGATTATACTTGAAACCAGGAACATGCAAGCAGCTTGAAAATTGCATCTTAGAATCTAAAACAACACTTCCAATATGCTTAACAGATTTGATTGATCCATCATGCAAATAAACAGGAGTATAGACCTTTTGAGCTTCATAAGTGTCTAAGGTGTTTACATCTATGCACATGAGTCAATAATCCAGGAGTTTGACATATCAGAATCCATAATACTCAAAGCATGATATGAATTCATACCATCAAAATCATCAAAGTGTGCAAATTTATCATAGTTTGGTCATCTTCCAGCTTACCTTTTCCTTTGATTAGCTGCCTTAATTCTTGCTGAATCAGAAGCCTCAGATTACCTCCATCATTATTCACCCCAGCCTGCTGTCCATTCACCTGAGGCATATTCTGCTGACCATTTCCACCAAAATTCTAAACTGGAACAGTTTCATCACTACCTCCATACTCAGCCTGATTAGCAAAATTCCTCCCAAGTCTCACTCTAGTATCCCTAAACCCTCTCCACCAGTCTGGATACCCCTTAAGTTTGTAACAAAAATCCCTGGTGTGACCCTCTTTCTGACAGTATTCACACTTAAGGTCACTTCTATTTTCAGAATCCCTTCTGCCATCAAACTCCTTCTTCTTCCAGGTGTTTTTATTTCCAAAGTTTTGATTAGCTAGAAAAGCAGTTTGATTAACATCCACATTGTCAGCAAACACATTTTGAACGTTTCTCTTGTTCTCAATTTGCATCATCATATTAAAAGTTTTGGTTATAGAGGGTATTGGTTCCATAACAAGAATCTGATCTCTTACACTGTCAAATTCTTCATTCAAACCCATCAGAAACTGAATCACCTTAGTTCTATTCTCCCTATCATACAATTTTCTAACAGCTCCACAAGAACATACAGTGCAATCACAAACAGGAACAACATCAACTGAGGACAATTTATCCCAATAAATCTTCAACTTGCTAAAATAAGCTTTCAGGGAGTTGTTACCTTGTTTTAGGGAGGAGATCTCTCGCTGCAGTTGATAGATTTGAGTTCCACTAGGTACTCTAAACCTTTCTTCTAGTTCCTTCCAAATCTCAATAGCTCATCCATTTGTATACAGAAATCCTTCAGCCACTTCTGGAGATATGGAATTCAGCAACCACGATGTCACCATGAAGTCTACTTTCTTCCATTGTCCATACAACGCATCTCCTTCGTTTGGTTTCTGCACTCTTCCTTCAATAAACTCAAGCTTTTGCTTTGATCCTAGCGCAAGCTTCATCGCGCGACTCCATGACGCGTAATTTCTCTCGGTTAACTGCTTTGTAACAAGAACTATTCCTGGAAAATCCGAGTGATGCAGCTCAAGAAAATCTTCGACGTTATTTCCGCCGCCGCCACCAACAGCTCCACCCGAGCCACCTCCGCTAGCAACTCCACCGGAACCACCACTTCCTTGTGAGCCGGCGCCATAGCCTGCTCCATTTCCTCGTCCCCAAACACCAGATCCTGCATTGTTTGAGTTCGTATTCGGATTTACCATCTTCAAAAAAAGGGGAAAAACAAAAAGAAATCACGACCGATCTTCAAGGGTCACTCAACAGGATCAATTCGAGCAAAGACCTGCTCTGATTCCATGATAAATCTGTACAATTAACAACAAAGAATTCAAAGCTCCATCGGAGCGGTTACAAAAAAGATGAAGAATAAGATCAGAGTTTGGGGAAAAATTCTCAACTGTTTATTTCTAACATTCTGCTATATATAGGCAAGGTGCCTTACAATCTAGCTAAGAATTCAATCTGGTAAACTGCCCAGTTGGTTACAAACTCGGTTCAAGCTAACTGACTAAAAAGGGAAGAAATGAAACTGAATTAAAGCAGTTAAAACAGTTAAACTGAGACTGTTAAAACAGTTAGAATTAAAACTATTCAACTGTAAAATCACAGTAAAAACACAGTTTTGTCACCTTCCGTCGCCCAACCCTCCCTCGTAATCCCCGTCACTGCCGACTGCTGCGACCGCCGCCCATCGAAATCCCCGTCGATTCGAATCGATTGATTTTTCGATTCGAGGTGGTAGCATTGGTTCCGATCCGATTGATTTTGTGATTCGAGGTGGCAGCATTGGTTCCGATCCGATTGATTTGTGATTCGATTGAATTGACGGCGACAGTGCGGTTGATTGAATCGATTCGATTGAGATAGCGACGACAGATGGTGAGGTTGATATGGTGACGATGACGACAGATGGTGAGGTTGATTTGGTGACGGTAACGACAGGCGGTGAGTTTGATTTGGCACGATAATGACATACGGTAAGGTTGATTTGGCGACGACGACGACAGATGGTGACGTTGATCATTTGCAAATGAAGTTGTCTTAAACATCTATTAGTTCATCTCATCTGACATATTTGTTAAGCTGCAATTTCCGTTTTGAATTTGTTTGTGTGATTGATAATATATGGGGGTATATTAGTTTGGGCATTTTGAATTTGAGGATTCGCGTTTTTTATTTTGTTTGGGTGTGATTCCACCGGCAGTGGCGTCGCTGTGGTAGTTCATCGGCGGTGTGGCGGTTCTGGCGGCCGTGAGATTGGGGCAGGCGATGGGATTCAGATCGTCAAAAGTGAAATTGGGGTCTCTAGAGAATAGGTTGGGGGTCGCTAGAATTTGGGTCACTAGCGTTGAGGTTTGAGTCACTAGCGTTGAGGTTTGGGTCACCGGAGGTGAGGTTGGGGTCTCCTAAGATGAGGTTGGGAAACGCCAGAATTTGGATGGGTGGCGTTGAGGTTTGGGTGTCGCCGGAGGTGATGTTGAGGTCGCCGGAGTTGTGATTGAGGTTGGGGTTGATGTGGCAGCAAGTGGAAGAAGATGAGAGAAAAATTGGAGAAATAGATATTTACAATTTGACCCAAAAAATTATAATAATATATCTTGTTTTGTATTTACTTATAGTTATGGGCTGTATGAAACCCTAACTTACTATGTGTCTGCCTCATATTAAACTTCTTCTTACCTAATTTAAAAATTAATTTCTCCTTTCATGTTTTTCAAAGCATGAATCTTTAGAAACTTTCCTCATACTTTACATCATCTTTTTAATATATAATTTTTATACTAATTAATTATTTATATTTCTTAAATTTTAAAATTATTTGAAAAATATTATCTCTATTTTCTTCTGAGTTCATACATTTAAGTTTTTGGAGTTGAAACACGTGTGTTTGAATGTTCATATTTTTATATACATATTATTAAAAGTATTAAAAATTATATGTCAAATTTTGACACTTTTGACTCTCAATAGTTAAAATAAAATTTTTAAATAAATACAAATTGAGTAATATATACAATAATTTTTAATCTATTATCACTTTTTAAATTTAACTTATATAAAAAATTATAACTTTATTAATCTGAATTCGTACATGAGATGGATGTTATCCAGAACCTTTATAAAAGAAAAAATTTAACATCTTTAAAGTCAAGGTAAATTTGTGATTACAATTAAGAAAAAGAAACAGGGGGAAAATCACTCCTGCCTTTCCAAGATCTCTTCTCGGCTTCTCGCTCTTGAATCAGCTAAACCACCGCAATCTTCCATCTTCTTCTTTATATTAGCCAAAAAAACCCCTCTCCCACTCTCTCCCACTCTCTTCAATCTTGTTCTCCATATTCCCATCATGGGTAGATAGGCAAAGAATTATTTCTTTATTTACTAATTTTTTATTTTATTGAATAAGTGTGGATCTACCCATATAATTGTTTTTCGATTTGATCGATTAGATCTTTGATTTAGTTGTTACTATCGATGTTATGTTCTCGATCTGGTTGTAAAAATCGTGTTTTCGTGATTTGTATTTATTGTTCTCGATCTGGTTATATAGATCGTGTTTTCGTTCGTGATCTGTTACTTTCAAGGTGTTTACAGTTTGAAAAAACATAGATTCCGGATCAAGTGGTGTTATAGTTGTAGCAGATCCCTGATTGGCGTAGTGATTGATGCGTGAGACGCTCCTCTCTCTAGTAAGCGGTTGTTCGCTGTTAGAAAGTTAATATTTTCGAGGGCGTTATTACAGTTTTTCATTGGATCTCTCAATCTGTAATAGTATAGATATTATCAGTCTGGTTGACATGTGATTTAGTTATCCTTATAATAGTCTAGTCAAATTGAATATTAATTCCACGGACGTATTCCCTTTATCATGAATTGATATTTCACAAAAGTAAGAAACGGGGGAAAATCCACCTAAAATAAATACTCCAGAATCAACTCAATTCTTCAACGAAATTCGTGGGTTCGCGCGGTTGGGTTGCTGCAGGCGATCATATCGCTTTTTCCAGAATTAACTCAATCCATAAACGATCCCAAAAATGGAATCACACTCTCAAGTCTCATCCCATACACGATTCTGTACTCACTGTTTTATTGACTACTTTCTCGATTCAATCCCAATTGCCGCCCAATCACCGCCCAATCGCCGCCCCGATATTCCTACCTTCATCCCAAATTGCCGTCATGGACCCTGTATTTCTCTGAAAAAGACCCGAAGGTATTTGTTGCGCAGTTTTATCCACCCATTTCTGGTCTTGAAAGTTTCTGACGGCTTCAAGGTACACATGTAGGAACAAGTCGGAGCTGAAGAAACGTGATAATAGGGTTTCAAATTCTTGGCTAATCTATACAGCTTTTGGCCAGGTTTCTTCATTCCGTTTCTTATCAACTCTAAGAATGTACTTTCTGTAGGCATTCTAGAAAAAATTGTGATATGAGATTCATGTAAATTTTCTTGTTGACGATTCACATTATCATGTGCAATTATTGAAATTTCCATTGCTTATGTAAAAACAACAAAAATGTCAGATCTTTTATACCCTCAAATAGGAGTGTTGAAATGATGTAAAGAATGCTTTACATGAAGGCTTTTTTGGAGGGATTTTTTGATATGATTCAGTTTTTACATTTTCTTGTTTTCAATCATCTCGTGTAATTATTGAAAAATCTCCCATGTTGTGTAACAGCTACAAAGATGTCAGATTTGGTGAATCCCTCAAAAAAGATTGTTCGGAACGATGATGTCGGCTTGATTGAGGAGATGGTGTGGGAAAGTTTGGTGCTTCTGCCTGTGAAGACCTTAATGAGGTGCAAATGTTTGTCCAAAGATTGGAAAGAGAAGATTGAAAGTTCTGCGTTTGCTAAGCAGTACAAATGCGGATTCCGTGGCCTACTGGTTGTAGAGAACAACATTCATCGTCTTGATGTTATCAAGCACTTCTTTTACCTGCCATTGGATCCCCCTCCTCCTGAATTGGCTGCTGAGTATCCTTCAACTTTATTGAGTCATCACATGAGTGTTCGTGCCAGTGAGTTTGGTTGGCAAACCATGGGATACACCGGTGTAGTTAACGGATTCGTATGCTTTTATAGTGGCAGGTTCTGTTACCTATTCAATGTTGCAACGCGAGAGAAGATTCCACTTCCGGTTTCTGAGGATGAGAAGGACACGTTTCATTTGGGGTTTGATCCTATCTCTAAAGTTTACAAGGTGTTGAAGCTCCGTATTGCATACCAAGATGGCTACAACAAGGAAGATTCTCTTGAGAAGGGTGTCTTTGTGGAGAATCTGGCATCGCAAATCTTGAGTATTGATATGGACTCAGAGGACCGCATTGTTATTGAGCCTCAATGGAGGACAATTGAAGGTCCACCGTCATTAGTTGGGACTGAATCGTTGATCATTGGGGATAGGGAGCATATGGAGCGTAGTTTGGGCGATGGTCATATGTATTGGTTCATAGGATTAGGCGTTATTGTGGATTTCAGCTTGGTTGAAGAAAAGTTTGAAGTTATTACCCCTCCTATAGGCAAATGGATTGAAAGGTTTGATATGCCTAGGTTTGGGGGAAATCTTATGATTATGGGACAGTATCATAGGGATGATATGAGATTCGGTTCTGTGCACCCATATTTTAGGGAAATCGGAGGGGCCAGATGGGGTGAGTGCTGGACTTTTCCCAAAGCTGAATGGAATGAAGAGATCATTGATGTGGAAGATCTGATCATTGATTCACCGCGTCCTATAGGTTTACTTCCGAATGGGAAGGTGGTGGTATACAATGAGGACCCTGATAAAACTTATCCTGTCCCATTGAGTTTGTTTGATCCAGACAGCGGAGTTCATAGTCACATGGTGGTGAATGTGGAAAATTCTTATCCTGATTTGGTTCAATTTGCATCAATGCATGAGATATTCTATATTGAGGAGAACATCAGGTCCTTGAAATTAGGTGGATAGTGATGAATAGGCTTATTTGTTAAGTGTTGGAGCAGAGCTACTTTGCTAATGGTGTCACATTTTTTTGGGGTAGGATAATTCATATGATGTCTTTTGTATGAATATCTCTTCTGATGTTAGTCTGGTTCAGCTTTTTTGGCCACGCTTTGATATGCTTTGGAATGGCAGCATGGCAAATATAAACCCTTCTTCTAAAGTTGGAGTTTATGCTTCTAACTCTTAGTTGTACTTGTTTTCTTTTTAGCTGATATACATCACTTATACATCTCAGTTTCTCGGTTAGTAAATACATGTTACTTGCTTCATCAGTCTCCTGCTTATGTGGATTGTAGTCAAACAGTTGTGATGAGTGCTTACTAAGGTTCTCATGGCTAAACCTCTGATTGAAAGCAAAGAATCTGCAGATTAAACTTCATGCATCACTGTACCTAAGAGTGAGTCTATGTCATATCTGCTTCTGCTAAAAGACTTCCTTGTTCAGTATGATGACATCTAAGATTTGTTTATGTCATTGCCTTATTTTGTCTTCTACTTTATCCCATATATTTATTCTTTAATGCTTTCCTTAGTTTTGATTCTTTCTGGCACTACCATATAATGTTCTTTTACTCCATGTTCTGGCCTTTGCATGATTCAAATGCATAATTATATCTAACAAGGTGCAGAACAAAAAGGTTACAGGGCTTTTCTTTATCCAGATTTCATTTTTATCATTGGAAGCTGCTGCAAAGACAAAAAAGTATGCATTTTTTATCACTCACAGTCCACAACCAACGGAATGCTTAGTCTACTACTACACATGATGCCTTTTACTCACATGTGGAATATATATTTGTCTTCACTGGATTTTATAATGGTTCATGTAGTCCGTAGACACTATAAGGCTTGCTTCATTGCCAAATAGCGCCAAGCACGTCTGCATCAGTTGTCTTTCTTAGTCTTGCTAGTCTATTTTGCGAGTTTGTATACAGAAGTATTAGTAACATCCGAAGATTAAAAACTGTAACCATCAACTACGCTTGTAGAAGCATTTTCCTTTGATGATTCGTTTATAGCTGTCATTGCCGACCTACATTTGTTTATTTTTTACCATTTTGGTTTGGTTATAGATTTATTGCTGCTGGATTACATGTTCATGATAATGTTGCAATATCGTGTTTTTTATTGCACATGCTGAGGATTTATAGATCTTGGCTGGCCATCGTGTTTCGACTCATAGATCTTAGCTTGTGATCATGCTCCAAGCTTCCAAGTAATCCATGTATTCTGAATTTTTTTTGAAACTGACTTAATGACTGGACTATAGATATGCTTGAGTGAGAGTTAACATATTTTTTTCATTGCTTTGCTAGCGTTAAATTATGTTCTCGGGTTCATCTAGTTCAAATTTGTAGCTGTTTAGATGTTTACTGTCTGCTTTTGTACTACCTAGTTGTTAGGATTAATAGTTGACTCTGTAAGATAGCTAGGTAAAAGGTAATGCTGGTAGTTTATATTGCTTTGGATGGCTGGTATCGTGTAACATAAGTTTGGAAGTTGGAGCTACAAAGGTTGCCTTCTGATTCATATCATATTAGATTCGCCATCTCTGAGGAATGTGCTATTTTCTCACTGTTCTGTCTGCTGTGTTTGACATGATTCAAATTAATGCATATAGTGGATTCTTGTATGCGATTTGTAGAGTGTGATTTCTTAGTTGGTTGTGTTTCTGATTAGTTATGAAGATGAGCTGGGGAATGATTGCATTTAGTTACTGTAAGGCTTCTTGTCGAATAGCGCCTGCTGATAGCGTGTCTGCACAATTGTCATTGTTAGACTCAATAGTTTATTTTGTGAGGAGCAAGAATGCAAACGTAAAATCTGAGGATTGATCATCTATGGGTGATGATTTTTGCCAAATTGATAAAAAAAATAAAATTTAATACAACAATCTGTGGCGATTGTGAAGAGAAACTAAAGAGCGTTGGAAGGCGACGCTGGAAGTAGAAGAGTATATAAATCCGAACATCTTTTGATCTTCTTCTTGACTGGCCTCCAGCTTCAAGGGAGCAACCATTAACTGTTTTCTGAAGTGCCCAAATAGTATCAAGTTATTGTTATGAAGCCAACAATTATACCCAAAAGAAGTATGAGCAAGCGGATGGTGAAGTTGAAGGCTAAATTTTCTGGTCCACGACTCGTTTATCCCATATTCTTGCATCACCCACACATGAAATCCACTATGTTCCTTAGGCTCGCAAATGGCGAGTGAATCATCCACCACAATCATGTTTCCTCGCGAGACATTTGGCCATCCTAGATGGCCAAATGTCTCGCTCTTGAAATCAAAGGTAAGGATCCTTCCATGTTGTGGTATTCCGTTATCCGGGTTGGTTACCCACCAATGAAAGAAGCCATTGAAGAAGATGCCAACATCAATGATTCTATCATGATAACAAGGCAAGTTATTAATGCCAAGCCTAGTCCAACGGTTTGTATTGAGCTTGTAAATCTCGATGTGTCTCTTATTTTTGAGTTGGAGAAGCTGAAAATGTCTCATTTCCTTTTCTTCATCTATGATGCATTGGAGTGTTCCATCACTCTGCATATGATAGCAACGGCGTTTAGGGCGCCGGACATACCTAATCCTGATAACCTTGTAATCATTAGTAGATTGATCGAAACCAAAACCTACATTTTCGGTTAAATAAATGTCATCATCGTTAAAAGGACTTGGAGGGAGCATCAAATGTTCTTGGGTGGTAGGATTGTACAAGTGAACATCAGCACTCCTGCGAGCGTTCGCAAAGCAAAGGATTCCATGGCACGGCAGAGCTAGGTCGCGACGCGCAACGAATGGTGGATGTAGATGTTGAAATACTAGCTGTAAATCTTGCGGATTCTGGGCGTTTCCATTAATATTGCAATTCAATATCACCATCCTCGCTTTATCATCGTCGTTTTCGGGTTTTGTGGTAAATTGTTGGAGAAACACCACGGTTTCATCATCATCAATACCGCATTTGAGATGCTTCCGATGATTTAGATATCTGTCACCAAAATCCGGATTTCTGATAATCAAACCACGCCATGTTTTACATACGCAACTCAATCGCACCATCACCTTCACCGATAGTCTTACGAAGATCTCCGTCAGCATATCTTCTGGCATCTTCATTATGTCCATCTCCATCTCATCCATACGTGCTCTCTTCATCCTCTCCAGATATTTTTTATGTGCTACCCAGATATGAACATAATCTATCCTGCCATGCATATATTTGTAGAGCCATTGTTTTCGAATCCAACTCAACTTCGGCAAAGTATTTATCAGCTGCAAATCAGAACTAGAGTAGGATTTGGAAGTCACTAACTTGAACAATTAAGTGACCCAGTATTCGTAACATCCGAATATATTTTATCATCACCATGAGTTGATTTTTGAATGCATTTTTAGAGGCAAGTTTCACCGGACATTAAATATATCTTAATTAATCATATTAATTTACATCTAAAGTTCTTCTTAATTTTAATCCTAACTGTAAAATTTGCATAAACTAATACTCGATAAATGAATAAATAATATTTGTAATATGATTTTGAATTGTTCGAAACATGAGAATTTTGATTAGGTAAGAATTTAATACACATGAGGTAAGAACTCAAGTACAAATAAAAGGACTGATTTCGTTTCTCCGCCCGAATCGCCGACGCTGCGCCGCGCCGCGTCGCGCCTGTCCGTTGGATCCAGAAGCAGATCGACCTACAGCCTCTGCCGCCGCCGCCTCCACCGCCGCGTTCTCAAGACGTCTCTTGCCGCGAGCTTGTGCATATCGTCGGGTATACTCGATCAGATGCCGCGGGCATTACTTTTCCGTGTGCGCAGGTTTTCATTTTTACAGGCCAGTTGCCGCCGCCGCCATAGGCCGCCGAAAAAACTAGGAGGACGGTTCCTCCCGTCATACGGGGCAGATCCAATGGACCAGCTTAAGACGCGCCGGACACGCGCCGCCGGTCCGAGCATCTCCTACTGCGCCCGGTGTGCGTCCACGCGCCGGCAGGTAGGCCCCAAATGAGAGGAAGCGCGTGCAGCTCACGCGCCGCCACACCGCTGTTCTGCAGTGCCCACGCACCGTACGCGCCGTGCCTTCTCCGCCGCAGTCCCGCTTTCCTTGCAACGGGACATAATCCGACATTCTGGGTTTTCTCTTCCTCTTTTATTTTTTTATTTTTTATTTTCTATTTAATTCTCTTTTATTCTGTTTTTCTAGTTTTATTTTTTAGTTTGTTTTTTTCAGAATTTTGAAAGTT
>JAAGWI010020283.1:0-10143 GCA_012274505.1 Galium porrigens var. tenue
GTGTTTACCCTCAGGCCTCTCAACACACTTTACAAGGGGCTGCAGGTGGCCCCTCTTATACAAGGATCCCTCCACTATGGTGTATCTAGGAGCCTTCACCCTAACCTTCCGAGCTGCATTTCTGTCCTCTGGGGTGGTACCCTCCTGCAAATATGCCCTTATTGGTGCCATCCAAGAATCTTCTGGAGCTATCTCCCCAACCAATGCCACTTGGTCCTCCTCATAGCTTCTTTTGCTCAGCACCTCCATCAGGAGTTTCTGCCCCGGTTCGGGCCTTAGCTCCGATGATGCAAGCTTGCTAAGCGCGTCGGCTTTGCTGTTCTCCTCCCGCGGTATTTGCACGAGCTTGAACCTGTCAAACTTTGCTATTATTGGCCTAACCATTTCCAGGTACCTCTGTAGGCTTCGCTCCCTAGCCTCATATTCCCCATTAACCTGCTGCACCACTATCTGCGAGTCACTATGAGCTTCTAGTGAGCAAACTGCCAGTTCCCTTGCCAACTGGAGTCCCGCGAGCAACGCCTCGTACTCAGACTCATTGTTGGTGGTTTTGAAGCGGAATTGCAGCACATAAGGGTATTCCTTGCTGTCTTGGCTGGTTAGCAGCACTCCTGCTCCACTTCCTGCAGCATGTGAGGAACCATCCACATAAATTTTCCATCCGGGACCTTTTTCGTGCTTCGGTTCGTCTGAGGAGTCAAGTGCCTCTATTGACTTGTTCAGGAAGTTGACTTGTTCAGGAAGTCAGCCAGCGCTTGCCCCTTGATTGCTTTCCGTGGCTGGAACTTTATCTCGTGCTCTTCCAGCTCATGATTACTCATAATTTAAAATCTCTACTAGTATAACATTTACAACTATATTAAAACCAATGAATGAAAAAGAAAATATCTGTATACCAAGATTTGTCTGCCAGAACTACCACTTATACATGGCATGAACCTGAAATGAAAGCCTCCCTATTAAGGAATACATTGTACAAGTAAATGAAGATATTGACCAGTTAGGGAAGACTTCCTTATTGGTATAATCCACCAAAACTATCTTTTATAGGTCCTGTCATGATTAGAATAAATCACATCCCCGGTACTATTCACCATCATCGACATCGAAGCTCAAGGTGCCGCCCAAGGAATTGCATCCAAATAGTATCGGTACCAAAGAAATGTCACGCACATGCAGTATCTGAAGCGGCATGATTTGAAATACATTATCATCAAGAAAGCAGCCATATGATCATCAAATAGAGCTTTCTGAGATGCTTGACAAGGGGGGTGGAGAATCTTCATCAGCAAGCGCTTCAAGCATCATTCTGACCTCTGCTGTGTCATCCAAATAATACTTCGCTTTACTTGGCTTCTGACCTACAGTGCATGCATAAACAGATGTCGAAGATGAAAGAATCTCTCGACTCATTGCATCTCCGATTATCTCAAACATGTCTTCATCGGATCTGTCATCCCCTATACACAGTACAAAATCCGCTTGCCGTCCCATTTCAGCCATTGATGCAAAGATATTTTCAGCAACTACACCTTTGCTGACTCCCTGTCATAACGCAAACTGTAAGATACTTTCCAATATATGTTTGTATGAACCAACTCGAGTTAACGTGCGTCAGAGCAACATAACGAATGGCCAAAGTAGGAAAAGGAAGAGCCTCAAATAAAAGATAGCGTTGGGTTTTTCCTTCTACCCCAACTCCTTTAGGAGGATCATTGTCCATAACATAAAAAAAGGAGAAAAAAAAGCCTAAAAAATTAAATTCATAAGAGCATCAGGTGACAGATTATAATGGCAAAATTACTTATATGAAGAATCAACAACCTAATGTGGCAATTACACATTAAGTAGCAAGAGTATGGTCGTTTCTTGGGGAAAATAGGTTTCAAAAAATTAAGATATAATATCTGGAGGTTTACTAACCTATTTGTTTGACAAATATTGCGCAACTAGTAATTTGTTTGATAGTTCTTGGATTTAGTAAAATCTATTGAGAGCACAACAGGAAAAAGAGCCATTTTACCTAGGAGTTAGATGCAATATATGAAGTAAAGTAATAGGCTAAGGGATTAAGGGCAAAGCAATAACATAGAGATTGACTCATGCCATGGTATTAAAAGTAACATTTTACACATGAAAGGATAGATCATATAAAGGCTGACATAAACTTCAGCATTCACACGGGCAGCTATACAAAACAAGGTTTATTAAGTGACCTCTTTAACTCAATTAGCCACATTAAAACTTCAAGTTTCAAATTCAATAATCCAAAACTATTACCAAATCCAGAAAGAGCTCATACTCAAACTTTTCAGATAAATATCGATTATAGTTATATCTGCTCCAAGAAAAAGGAAATAATAAAATCCTTGAGCACATCTGCATGAATTATCTATAAACATCACTAATTAAAACAAAAGAGCTCATTCCATGAGAAATGCGTGTAATTCAGTTCGAATGATTGCATACCTGGGGTTTCACTTCTACAATAAACTGACCGCTCTTCACTGCAACAGGCTCATTGGCAAGCACACTTTCTAGGTGGTCAAGCATTTCCTTAGCCTGGCTTGAACCAAAATCAGGATCTGCATCCCTATGGTGCCAAACAAGTGCACTCTCCTTCTTTTCTATATAAGATCCATCAGTAGCTTCAGTATACAAGTTCATTACAGGATCAGCTAGTTGCATCCATCCAAAATCATTGCTCTGGCTACATGTTTCCCATTCTCCATCAGACGACCACCTTGAACATAACAACATCAGAATACTGACATACATATTTGTAAAAAAAATAAAACGTAAAAGTAAGTCAAAAGAAGATGATATACCTTACAAAGTATCCATGTTCTGCTGCTATGCCAAGGTTACTACATAGAGAAAACCACTTACCTAGGCTTTCTCTCCCGCGTCCACTGACAAGAAACACAGTATTCCTGGAGTCACTACATAATTTATTAATCATTGTAATAACTTCCTGGCTGGGGGTTTTATTAATTGTTGATTGAGGCATAACAGTTCCATCATAATCCATTAGTATTGCCCTATTTTTAGATCTTGAATAGTCAGATACTATAGCGTCAATTGACAGCTTTCTGAAATTTGGATCAAGAGCAACAACACGGAACCCGAAGCTCAAACCGATTCCCCAACACCGCCTTCTAAAATGATCCCTGCAAGTTCTTTCTAAATCTTGAAAGAAGCTCCGCGACCAATATGCTACATCATGGCTGCTAACATACTTATAATGCTTCTCATGACGCAGTTGCTTCTCAGCATCATTCATTGAGATGGCGTCATGCAGTGCTTCAGCTGTTGTTTCAATATTCCATGGATTGACACGAATAGCACCACTAAGTGAAGGGGAGCACCCAATAAATTCAGAAACTACTAGCATGCTTTTTCTGGGAGCAGAATCAGATCCCGGAATACCTTGCCTGCATATTATATATTCATATGGTGTCAAATTCATTCCATCCCTTACAGCTGTGACAGCAACACATTCAGCAACACTGTAATAGGCAGCCCTTTCACCGAGGGAAACTGGCTTATCAATAAAGACTACGGGCTCATAACCAGGCTGCCTAAATGTATCATTTATCCTCTTGCAACTTTCTTTGATTTCTGCTTGTATTTCCTCAAGGTCCTTTCCTTTCCCTCGTGCAGGGTTGGCAATCTGTACGAGAACTGCCCTTCCCTGCCACTTGGGATGCTGGTTGAGCAATTTTTCCATAGCCAAAAGCTTCAAATTCACACCCTTAAAGATGTCCATGTCATCAACTCCAAGCAACACGGTTTTCCCTGCAAATTGTTGCTTGAGCTCCTCAACTCTCCACTCGTTATCTGCAAGCTTCAAAACAGACTCAATTTGTCCCATGTTAACTCCAACAGGCATAATCTTTATCCCCACTGTCCTTCCATAGTATTCTAGTCCAATGTAGCCTCTCTTTGACTGATATTCCAAACCAAGCATACGACTACAGCAAGAAAGGAAATGCCGGGCATAGTCAAAGGTGTGAAAGCCAATAAGATCTGCATTCAATAGTGCCTTGAGAATCTCCTCTCTCACAGGTAGAGTCCTGTAAATCTCCGATGAAGGAAATGGGCTGTGAAGGAAAAAGCCCATCCTCAAGCGATTAAAGCGCCTTCGCAAGAAGGTAGGCAGAACCATAAGATGATAATCATTGATCCAAACATAATCATCGTCCGAATTTATCACGTCAATTACCTTCTGTGAAAAGATCTTGTTTGCCGCCACATATGCCTCCCACCAAGACCTATCAAACCGACCTCCATGACTAGCTAAAAACGGCAGCATGTAATGGAAAAGCGGCCATAGATGCTGCTTACAGAATCCATGATAGTACTTTGCCAAGATATCAGCAGGTAAAAATGCCGGCACACACTTAAACCTATCCAACAACAGCTGAGAAACATCATCTTGTTCACTCGGATCCACCTCAACTCTCAAAGAACCTACATAAATAACCTCCATATCTTCAGGCAACCCATCCTTTATGTGCAGCAACAAAGAATCCTCGTCCCAACTAAAACTCCAACCTACAAAGAATCTTCGCTTCGCCTTCACAGGAGGCTGATTAGCAACTATAATTACACGGTCTACCACAACAGATGAAGGCACATCTGATGAAACACTATTAGCCTGATCATCATCAAGCTCAGAAATAACACCAGGAACAGTCATTACCCGGGAAAGACTCTTCCTTTCACCCCGGTCACGCCCCATCGCCGGGAAATTCCCGGTGGCTAGATCTAACAAATTGGTGTACGATTTGGACATCATCTTTACAAGATTGAACTCTTATTTCCAACAAACAACCGACAACAATTCAGAAGGATCTGAAAAAGGTCTAAGCCAAAAGGAAAATAAATTAAAACAAATCATTACTCTCAGAAAAATTCTGAAACAACAGAAACAATTAGATCCATGCAATCAAACAGAAACCCATTTCACCAAATGTGCAATCTTTATTAGAAATGAATTAATCATCACTCCTTTTCTATATGCAAACAAATCATAATCATTCATAATAAATGAAACTCCTTTTCATCTTAAATAAAGATTAGCAAAAACAGAAAACAAAGTTAACTTAATCACACACTGACCTGGGCATATAATGATGAAAATTCTTTCCCTTTCCTTGAGGATCTGCTGAGTCAAATCCAAAAACTCTGCTTTCAGTCAGAAACAAATCTAGGGTTTAGCTTCTCTCTCTATACTTTTCTTCATGCAAAAATTCACTCTCGCAAATGCTTTTTTACCCATTAATCCATTAGTGGCCTTTCTTTTGGTTTTTCATGAATAAAAGGCAAAAAAATTTAAAAAATTAAAATTAACACTCCCCTTTATATTATTTTCTTCCCGGACACAAAATAAAACAAAAAATCATTAAATAAAACAGGATAAGGTCGGCCAGCGGAAGAGCCAACTGGCATGCTTTGTACTATTTCGGCACGCGCTATTTTTTGAACGGCCAACAGTACACGTGGTCGATTATACCGCCTCCACGTGGCTTAACAGCTCACGTCCGATCAGCATACGGTTTGCAATCTGGATGGACCACATTTTCAGTCAATGGTATGTCGACACGTAGAACTCCGTTCGGGTGTGGGTCACGTGGGCAAAAAGTGGGAGAAAGGGACTTGGCGGATAGCATCGGGCGCGATGCACCCGAATATGCACACTACAGCTATCCAACTTGAAGGCTGTGTGGGGACAACACGGATTATAAGACACGTGACAAGTCAGGGGTGAAAGTTGGCGGATAAGGTGGAACTGTTGGCCGTATGGTGTTGCGTCACCAGTGATGTCATAATTTGTCTACGTGGCAGCACGTGGTGTATGTTTCGGTTTAACTAGGTTTAGTTCGATTGGGATTTTTTGTTACCAGGATGTGGTTTGGGTTTGTGTGATATTTTAGTACGGTCTCCGGTTGGACTAACAGACTCACTGTCTCAGTCAAGTCTCAAATTTGACCTTTTCATATATTTGAAACCAATATTGTCAAATTATTAAATTAATGCTCCATCCATTTTCTTAACAATGACTTACTTTTCTATTTATAATTGTCTTTACACAAATACTTGTATGAGGTAGCATCACCATGTGGCAGCGGATGTTGTTTGATAATATGATGAGGTTGCCTCACCTCCAATATGAACCTCATCATATTATCAAGTAACATCAAGATGCCTCACCGTGAGCATGCCACACAAGAGACTTTCTCTTGTGTTTAACATTGATTTTCTTTTCTAATTTGGTAAGATTTCTTTAATCTCCTTCACTTATTTTATTTTTTCACTCCCAAAACAATTTTTTACATTCCCTCATTTCATATTCCTTAATAGTTGTGCCATTTGAAACAGTCCAATCTTAAGAAATTTGAGGGAGTAATAATTTAATTCTTTCCTCGCATGCATGATAAAAAAATATATTTTGTATATCTTAATATTTTATTTTTAAAATAAAAGTTAAAATGTGTCTGATTTATTATTTATCATCATTTTCAGAATATAAATTTATAAAATAAAAATAAAATACTATCAAATTTATTTTTCCAGTTTGCTTGAAATTGAATTGAAATGAAATAAATTTAACTGAATACTCCCTCCGTCACAGCCAAAACTTCTTAGTTGACTTTGGCTCGGATTTTAATGAGAATGTATTTTATATCTTATAAGTAAAGTTTTAAGGGGTATAAATGGAATATCACTTAATTTATTATTGTTTGTAAGAACTTTTTAAAGGTAAATTTATCTTTTTATAATTATTTTTTTTACTAAAAAGGAAAGAAAGAATGTAAGAAATTTTGATTGGAACGGATTAAAAATGAAAGTAAGAAGTTTTAGTTGGGACGGAGGAAGTAGTATGTAAGATTATCTCATCCCATGTACTATTTTTAAAGTCCCCAATTTTACGATGGAGATCAAAGTCATCAAAGGAACTAGTAACGTCATCCCGCAACTTAAAGGATGACAAATTTATTTGTTTAAATTCAAGCAGTGTTTTTTTAGGAGCAAATCAGTGGTCTTCAAGTGAGATAGTTAGAGAATGACAAAGAACAATTTCTAAAAAATAAAAATTATTATAAGTTTTAATCATAGTATATTTTTTTACCCAAATGCCTTTTTAAGTCCCTAAATGCAACTTTTTTTTTATGTGGGCACATGTTCATTAACTACAAAAACCTGGTTTATAACATAAAATTTAGTTTAGTATATAAAACATAGGGCTAGGGCCTCAATGAAATCTTTGAGTGGGGTAAGGCTCCCAGTTGATACACATGTCGATTGGTAGCTCCCGGCAGATGCACCTCCCGTCACTCAATTGAGCACGCCTCATGCAAACGGAGGAAATGAAGACTTGAAACCAACCAGGATTTTGGGAAAAGAGAACCCAATAATGACAGAAAACTTACATATTTTTATATTTTTGGGGGTCGAATTCTATTTGGTACAGGCCCGGCCTAGTGCCCTAACCACTGGACTAGCTCATGGCTTTGTAATGCAAATTCAGTGATGACTCATTGATAAACGGTGCATCTTTATTACTTTAATTAAATTTCCAGTCAGATGGAGAATGAATACGATTTTGTAGATATCAATTTTTAGCTTCTTTGATATGAGTTTGAATCCGGCCCACTTTAATATTCTTTTTTTCACCTAAAATTTTCATTGATATCCAATAATTTTATGAATAAAAATGAATTGCTCATCATTTATTGTGAAAATGTGAAATTATGAAGTCAAAATATTGAGCTATACGCAACTTGATGCATAAGTCTACAACGAAGATTTCGGAAGCTTGATGCATAGCTCTATTATGAAGATCTTGGATGCATAGCTCTATTATGAAGATCTTGGATGCTTAAAATTAATGGAAAGAGTTTTGGTTTGCACTATTAATAGAGATCCATTTGGGAGAATTAGATGATACTGATTTTAAGTCATTATTGAGTTATAAAATTCATCCTCTCTTATCTCCCTTTTGTAGTTTAGAAAACCCTTGGTATAACCTCGACACATTGTCTTGGTTCATGAAGAGCCATTATACACTTTTATGGTTGCATCCTATGATCTATACACTTATTTAAACCAGCATTCTTACGATCAGTGACCACTTCCGGTCTGCATTGAAGGTCTTGTATGTATGAGTTAGAAGCTGGTTTGGGAGTTGGTCAGTGAGTTTGTACTCACACCGCTCCATTACTTATACTTCTCCTCTTCGCATTTTGCCCCTTGTATGGGGTTGTATTTATTACCCAAAGCTCCTCTTTAGTTTGGGTTAGTACGTACGTTTTTTGTATGACGCGGGGATGAGAGTATTTTCTCCATCCCCGTCAAACCAATCGCATTTCTTATTTACCATTTTACCGATAGAAAACCCTTGGTAGTTTTGCTACAAAGTTCAATTTGAAATGGTAGTGTTATTGTGATCGTTCTCCACATATATTAGTGAAATTTTGGTGGAAGTAGATCATTTGAACTAACCACGTAATATTGTGTCGTTTCTTTGCTCTCGTTTTTACAACAAATACTATAATATTTTTTTAGTTTGAGTTTTTGTATACTTTTAACTTATGGGCTTCTTAAGATAAAGTTGGTGCCTAACAAAGATGGGCTATTTTATAAGTTAATTGGACATCTCCAAAGTTGGGCTTGTCACACGTAGGTGGTTGAAGAGAGAATGTTATTATTGTGAACTCTACATCATGCCCTCATATTTACTAGTTTATGCCCTGTATTTATACCCTACTTAATACAATTTGTACTTTACAAAAAATAATTGAAAATTAAAACCAAATTCCATTGGAAATTGTTAAGTTGGAATTAGAGGCCGGAATAATATCAACAATTTATTTGCACATGAACAAGAACATGTTTAAGAAGAAATTTTATATTGAGTATAATACAGAGATCGGAGTGATTGTAAACAATAATTTGCCAGTGATAAAGAGGACTAAAGACCTTGGGTACAATAGGTAAATATAGTGAGTTCTTGGCAACACCTCTGTGCACCCACCTGCAAAAAAAAGGAGCGCCGGCAAATCTAAAAGATTCGATTGCCAGCACAATCACTAGAGATGGAGTCTGGAGGAAAGAAAATTTCATGTTACCGCCGTGAGGTCACTAGCGAATCGGAGCTCGAGATTCTTTCGCTGGCGAAAGAGTTGCCACAGAACCCACCACAGGCTTTTCGCTAGCGAAATTACGGCCGTTATTTCACTAGGGATTCGGAGATGAAGATAACTTCGCTAGCGACACAGATGGCGTGGTACCCAATAGGACTTTCGTTGGCGTAGTAACAACCGTTTGTTCGCTAGCGAACCATCACTAAAGAATGCTTCGCTAGCGATGCATCCTGACTGTGCACTAAGCATAAAAGAGTCTTCCAAAAATGGTAGATGCAAAAAATCCATTACGTGGAAGCATAGAAGAGTCTTCCATAAAGGAATTTGTAAAAAAAGTTCTTATGAATTAGTTAGTGTCAAATCAGAATGCATATCATAACAAAAAAGTTTTACATAGTATATATAACATATCATCATGTGATATATTTCAAAATTCTCCGTAATATATAGGTAATCTCTAGAGTGTATGATCTATCAAGCTCGAGAGCGGTCTGTCTCTATTTGGATACCCCAATCAATGGGAGTGATTAACATCGCCTTTGAAAATTTGTATGAGTTTGTCAAATAAAACAGGATAAATCAAATCATGAGAATCTATTATTATTGGACAATAAAACATTGTGCTGTTGCTCTTGTACATATTGTCTCTTCCTGATACTATATGTGAACTTGAATGACTGAATGGATTGGTTTCTATTGATCACGAAGGGTTACATTATATACACATATACACGAACGAATATAGACAGGAAAAATTACTTCATGTACAAGAAATAATATACTGAAATATAACAAAATATCCCTAACACTCCTCCCTCCACAAGATGGAGCATAAGGATCCCAAATGCCTAACTTGCCAAGTATACCTTGAAATGTCTGTCATCCAAGAGCCTTCGTAAACAGATCAGCAGGGTGGTCAGCTGTACGAATGTGATGAGTAAAAATCGCACCAGACTGAACCAAATCACGAACAAAATGGCATTAGATCTCAATG
>JAAGWI010020284.1:0-15946 GCA_012274505.1 Galium porrigens var. tenue
CCCATTTGGAGCCAACAACATTAGCATCGAGGGGTCGAGGAACAAGATCCCAAGTGTGTTGCTGCGGAGAGCTCGCATCTCTTCATCCATGGCAGAAGTCCAACATGGATCTTTAATAGCAGAACGAAACCCTCACGGCTCAGTCTTTGCAAGCAATGCAGCAAGAAGTCCAGTTATCTCATAATTAGCAAACTGACGATTAGCAGTAAGACTGCCAGTTTGCAAACGGGTAGTCATGCGGTGTACCGGTCGCGTAGATGAAGGCGACAGAGAGGAAGCCGTCGGTGGTGGAGATGGAGACGGGGAGGGTGGTGGTGATGGCGCAGGAGTCGAGGTCGGCGATGGCTCCGGAGTTGGGTTTGCCGACGGTGCTAGAGTCGAGTCGGCCTGTGGTGCTGGAGTCGTGTTTGCCGACAAAATAGGATCATCCAAGTCTGCAAAAATAGAAACATCTAAGTTTGCTAGAGCAGCAGAAGTAGAATCAGCAGCCGATGGTGGTAGAGGATTCAGAGCGGATCCTGGTGGGGAAAATCATCTTCCCGCACCGGATTCCATAGGATGCAATCAAGACGGTTTTCAAAGGGGTGTGGGGTTTGCGCGAGATGCTGAAAGTAAAAACCCTACATGACAACGTGTTCCAGTTCAAGTTTCCAACACGGCAGATAAGGCTAGGGTCTTTGAACTCTAGCCGTGGCTCATGGATCAAAATCTACTAGTGTTTTAGGAGCCAATTGCAGGCATGGTAGGTTATGAACTGGTTTTTGATAGGGCACAATTCTGGGTTCATGTTCTCAAAGTCCCCCGAGAGAAGCTTAAGGTGGAGGTGGCGGAATCGATAGGCAACAAAATTGGCTATTTTATCGCAATCAACAAGGATGTAGACGGTAAGTTATGCAAGTTTCTCAGAATTAGATGCAAGATCGATATTACGAAACCCTTAAAAAGGATTCAAGCACTGAGGGGAATTCGGCACAAGCTTTCACTGTAGTATGAGAAATTACCCATCATATGTCAATTCTATGGGATAATTGGGCACCACAGGGATGATTGCATGCGTAGATGACAAGCGAATGTGGAGGAGCGCGACCTAATAAACTACCCGTAGGGTTATGGCACATGGCCAAACCAATCACCTTTTCCGAGGCCTAGGCAATGAGGTGAAATGTTTCAACGATCAAGCTCAAGAAACCCCCAGCCACAGAGGTGTTAGAACGGAGGTGAAAACCCTAATACCAAAATACAAAGCCATGACCTTGCTGTTGAAAGTAATGTAAGGTCTATGGAACCTGCAGATGTCAAACACACAGAGAGAGCACTTTATTATCAAATTCGGTCCCCAGATGATTGAAAGAGCTACAGCGCTAGGACTACATGTAGAGGATCGGATGACTCTGGAGGAATACCGAAATGACATCAGTAAGAAAGTACCACAGTATAACCATGAGCCTAAAGTTCGGAAATTCTTACTAGAATTTGTCATGACACTAAGAAGCTAAAGGACATGGCTATTGATGAGCCTGGAAAACCCGTAGAAGAGGTGAGAGAGAATGGCCAAACGACAGTGAACCGAAAGATGGCATGAGAGAAGGAGCCAGGCTCAGAAACAGGAGTGATTTCATCATCGAGTTAGATGAAAGGAGTCATTATTTAGCAAGCTCTGAGGAACGAAGAACTCAAAATATTTCAGACGCTTGATAATGTTGAAGCATCACAGGAAATTATGGATTTAAGCATGGTGAAGGAATCCGCAACACCGAAACCAACAGAGAAGGTAATTGAGGGTAACGTGCCAAATAGCATTGAAAATCCACTTCTGCTAAGCCCATTGATGAAAAAAGTTACAGTTCACTATGACACTCTGGCAAAGAAGCAAGCTAGCATTATTGCAAAAATACAGGAAGAGAGCCTCCCCGAAGACCAAAGGAAGACCGTCGGCAAAGACTTTAGCTCAAAAGTTGGAAGCAACCTCGAAGAACATGAATCAGAAACCTAGCAAATCCTCACTAGCTGGGAGAATCCAACGCAGGTTGGGAGAAGCCAATGCAAGTTGGGAGAATCCAACATAGGCTCTAGAAGATAACGAATCCGCTGGAGGTGAATTTGGAAGAAGAAGAAGAAATCCAGAAGAGTGCAATGGTGCAATTGAAGAGCTCCAAACAGAAGCTGATCCTTGATGATGATGAGATACTAGGTGAAACATACAAGAAAGCTAGAAAATATGGTTCTACACGATCGGTGATCACTCCCGTTTTGCATTGAAGGTCTTGTATGTATGAGGTAGAAGCTAGTTTGGGAGTAGGGTAGTGACTTTGTACTCACACCACTCCATTACTTATGTTTCTTCTCTTTGCATTTGCCCTTTAGGGGTTGTACTTATCACCCAAAACTTGTTCTTAGTTTGGGTTAGTATGTAGGATTTTTGTATGACGGAGGAATGAGGGTATTTGCTCCATCCTTGTCGGATCACTGTTTTTTCTATTTACCATTTTACAGATAGAAAAGATGATTCTGAGAAGAATATCACTAGCATTGGAGAAAGGAACAAGAAGCAGAAGGATAATGAGGACAACGACACGACAACCTCTACCTTGGCAGGTTCGGGTGGATACGAGGCACTGGTGGAAACCCTACCCTGCCAGGGCTAATGAATATCCTCAGTTAGAACTGCCGCGGGCTGGGGAGAGTCCGGGCAGTTCTGGAATTACGCACTTTGATGCGCCTTAAGAAACCAGATATAGTTTTTCTTTGTGAGACTAAAAGTTCAGCAGTCGAGATAGATAATTCTTTGTGAGACTAAAATTTCAGCAGTCGAGATAGATAAGTTAAAGTCAGATTTAAATATGTTTGGAGTTTGTGTGGAGTTGTAAGGCTGTGTCGGTAACTCAGGCGGACTAGCTCTTTTGTGGAATAAAAATATAGTAGTGAGTTTGAAGTATTATTCTAGTAGGTTTATTGATGTTTTTGTTAACTATGGAGATGAAAAGATTAGGCTCACCGGAGTTTATGGGCAGCCGGATGTAGCACAACGGAGAGCATGGTGGGAGCACTTTAAAACCCTAGCAAATGAGCCGAGCTACATTGGCTGTGCATGAGAGATTTTAACGAGGTATAAGCTCAAGAGGAATTCCAGGGTTCCAGACCGAGAGCTGAAGAGCTAATTACGTGTTTCAAGCAGGTGTTGGATTATTGTGGTCTTTTCGACATGGGCTTCTTGGGACCTTTATTCACATGGATAAAGAATGCGACGGCCCCTCCCTCAAAGAAAGCCAGACTCGACAGGGCTACATACAATCAGAAGTTTCATGACCTCTTCCCATGGTCAACTACATCTAATATAACCCCTATGCACTCGGATCACCTCTGCGTGTTAGTGAAGTTGTGCTTAAGGGACCCGTCGACTAGATCTTTTAGGAGGAAGAAGAGATTCCTCTTCGAAGCCAAATGGATTCAATCACAGGACTGTGAAAGATTAGTAAAAGAAACATGGGAGGCATCATAAGCTATACTGCCAGAAAAGCTGGAAGCCTGTTCAATCGGCTTGATGAACTGGCATAAGGAGAAGTTCCCGAACCTACCAAAGAGAATGGCCGAAGTGGAGAGGTTATTGGAAGGTACAATAACGTGTGAAGTGAAAGATAAGATTGCAGAATTGAGACACGAACACGAAATCTTGCAAGAAGCCGAAAGCATACCGTGGAGACAACGAGCAAAGAAGCATTGGTACAATGAGGGTGACAAGAACACAAAGTTTTTTCACCGCTTTGCAACTCAAAGGAAAAAGACGAACATAATTGAGGGACTGAAAGATTCGAACAATATCCTGAGGAAAGATGATGCAAGCATGGAGCGTATATTGCTAGATTACTTTGGGAGCCTGTTTTCCACTTCAGCACCATCCGGGGATTTGATGACGGAGGTTTTATTTAGACTGGAACCGAAGGTCACGACAGACATGGCTAGAAACCTCATTCGACCATACTCGGCGGAGGAAGTGACACGTGCAGTGAAGCAGATGGATCCATACAAATCACCAGGTCCTGATGGTATGAGCCCTGTTTTGATCAAAATATCTGGCATATTGTACGTGATGATGCAACTACGTTTGTTCTTAAGTTTTTGAATACCGGGGTGTTCAAATCCTCTGTGAATTACATGCATATAGTGCTGATTCCAAAGGTTCAGAAACCAGATAGTATCACTCAGTTTCGGCCAATTAGTCTATGTAATGTGATTTATAGAATAGCCTCGAAGGTAGTATCAAACAGGTTGAAGAAGATAATGCCTGATATAATCTCAGAGTCACAATCAGCATTTATACCTGGACGACTCATCACAGACAATATCCTGATAGCTCAAGAATTTCACCGCAACATGAAGAGACTAACGACGGGATTAAGAGGCCATATGAGCGTGAAGCTGGACATGAGTAAAACGTTTGAAAGACTGGAATGGGACTTTATCTGTGCCACCATGACGATGTATAAAATGTTTCGTTTTCATTCATTCTCAACGGAGGGGAACTAGGAATGCTAAACCCGGAAAGAGGTATTCTCCAGGGAGACCCTCTATCTCCATACCTTTTTATTATATGTTCTGAGGTCTTCTCAAACATTTTATCGAGCTTGATGAGAGTAGACAAGCTGAAAGGTATTGGAGCTACAGCCCACAGCCCACAGACCAAGACTATCCCATATATTTTTTGCATATGACACACTTTTGTTTGGAGAAGCCACTGAAGCAGAAGCAAGACACATGCAATGGGCAATTTCCCTTTACGAGAGTATATCTGGGCAGCGTATCAACACAGAAAAGTCAGGAGTGCTATTCAGCCCTAATACGGATCAAGGAACTAGATGAAAATATGTGATCCACTAAAAGTCCTAGAGGTAGAATCCCAAGGAAAGCACATTTTCTTACCCTAATAAATAGGCCATACTAATTCATAAACCTTTCAGTCTTTAAAGGACAAGGTGAGACAGAGAATCGACGAATGGACGGAGCGGTATCTGTCAAAGGTGGGAAATGAGATGCTGATAAAATCGGTTATACAAGCAATCCCTTGCTACTCCATGAGCTATTTTGAGATACCCAATCAGGTACTAGATGATATAGGAGCTATGGTCCGAAGCTTCTGGTGGGGTGACACAGATATAAAGAAGAAAATGCACTGGGTAAATTAACTCGAGCAAAATGCAATAGGGGGCTCAGATTCAGGCCACGAACCTGACATTACTTGGGAAACAAGACTGGAGATACTTTACGGAGCCAAACTCCTTAGTGGTACGAATATTCAAGGATAAATATTTTCCAGCCTCTTCAATTCTTGAGGCTTATCCGGAGAATGGCATCTCGTGGGCATGGAGAAGTATATTAAAAGGAGTGGAGGTAGTCAGAAGGGGATCGAGAAGACAAATAAGGTCAGCCTTGACAACGAGAGTGTGCTATGACCCTTGGATCCCCTCTTCTGAGGATTTCAACATACAACAACCGGATGCAATACTAGTAGCATCTCTCTAGTTGCTGAACTCATTGACCCTGACACGAACTGGTGGAGGGTCGACTTGCTAAATCAACATTTTCGGCCTGGAGAAGTCGAGAAAATCCCGTCGATTAAATTAGTGGATAGAGGTGGTCCGAATCATTGGTGGTGGCACCACACGACCTCGGGTAAATTTACAGTTAAAATAGCATATCACATGCTCGTCGAGACCTAGGGCACGTGTTTATTTCATGGAGAGAATCTGGACATGGCAAAGAAGAGCTTCTGAAGCAGACTATGGAAGTCAAAAGTCCAGCAACGAGCGAAACACTTTGCGTGGAGGTTTTTGACGAATTCGCTGCCCACTAGTGAGAATCTTAGAACTAGAATAATGAACGTCCCCCTATCTTTCCCGTTCTGCCAAGAAGAAAATGGCACCACCGCGCATTTGTTTTTTGAATGTCCCTTTGCTGAAGGTGTTTGAAGAGCCACATGATTAACAATCCAAGTTGGAGCCCCTTGCAGGAATCGCGGCAAACAATGGTTTCGAGACATTATGAAATCCAATGATACTAAGATGGCAGAGTTGATACTCATGATTTGTGATGCCTTATGGTTGTAAAGAAATCAGCGCACGTTTATTGACAAGTCACTAGAGGCAGAGTATATTGCAGTTTCGGTTTGCTCGAATCTCTGCCTTTTCCAACGGGCAAACTGTTGGTCAGAAAGAACCTTAGAAGCTTTGTCGGAAACTTCATTAATGAGACCTCCACCAATCGGGACTCGTATCATGTTTGACGCCGGAATAAGAGAAGGAAGAGCGGGGATAGCAGCTTTGGCTATTGACGGGGATGGGAACTTCCTACGAGCTATATCAGATATCAAGCATGGAGTTACTGACCCAATTTACGCTGAGGACAAAGCGTTAGAAGTTACAGTTGGTTTAGCTGCTGAACTAGGGGTGGAGAATGCGACGATATTAAGAGACTGCCTCAGGATCATCCAGATGGTGAGGGAGATGGAACCACCGTCTCTATCTTGTGCCGAGCTGATCACGACACTCAAGGACTCAATCAGAAGAAACAGACTTGGGGCGCCATGTTGGATATCGAGAGACAGCAATAACCTAACTCACTCGTTAGCAATGTTTGCAAAGGAGAACTTAAAAGCTAGAACTGTATGGAATACTCCACCTAGTTTTTTAGTGTAAAACGATTCTGGACGTTTTTCAATTGCATGAAATGAGATTTATTTTTACCTTAAAAAAAAACCTCATCAAATTTGGCGTTGAGTAGTATACCACATAATATATGCACTTCCTCTAGATGCAATCATTTTCTAAAGGTGAATATGAAAGTATATCGAATCTTTTATTTATGATTCATGCATATTTACACAGTCAGGAATAAATATGCCTGAATCATCAAATATATGTGTGTGTGAATAACATCAGTTTGTAAATTTTCAGCACTTTAACTCACCTCTAAAGTTCCAATGAAATGTAGACAAGAATGAACAAAATAAGGCATTACATGAAGAAAGCTAACTCTCATAAACAGCACTAAAATAGACAACACTTTACACTTCACACAAAGGCACTGTAAACAAACAATCCAGCACTTGCATTTCCTATCCACTAAACCTACTCTCTCCTTTTACAACAACATCATCCTATTTAAATCAATTATATATATATGGGATCCCTATATATATATATATATTATAAAAAAATTGAGCAAAGCAAATAAAATAATAAATAACAAAGAAAATGACTCGTTTTTAATAAATAATAGTATTTAATTTTTAGATAAATTGAATAAATAAAATATGTGACAATATTAAAATAACAGAATGAGTATTTTAAAGCTTTTATTTTAATCATAGCACACCCAAGGCCACTAGATCCCTCCCCATTTAAATAATCCTCCAAAAGCCCTCTATTTTAGTTTGACTTGTTCATTTCATACCAAACCATATTCAACCTATACCAAACTCTCCCTTCCCACCACCTTTGCTGATTCCTCTGTTTCAAGAAAGAGGAAAGCTTAAGTTTAAGGAGTGAAGAATCACAAGTAATGCTTGGCTTGCCCTAATGGAGCTGTCTGAATCTTCAAACTTCCATTGCAGATTACGGGATGGTGTTTTGGAGATAACAAAGTTAGCCGAACAAAGAGGAACTGACCCTTCTTCATGGGCAATCCAAGTGTCCTCATTCTTGGCCTCTTCTGGGGTACCCTTGCCTTCATTTGAGCTGGCCAATTTCTTGGTGTCCTATGTTTTCTGGGACAACAATGTCCCCATGGCTTGGAAGTTCTTGGACAAAGCTTTGGTGCTCAAGATTGTGCCTCCTCTTCCTCTTCTTGCTCTGCTCTCCACAAGGTTTGAATAATTAATTTTCTGTTTTTTTGAAACCCTTATGATTCTTGAAGAGATTTGAATAATTTTCAACTGTTTTCTGAAACCCTTTTGACTTCTTGATGAGGTTTGTAATGTGGGAAAGTTCATGAATCATTTCAATGCTTATGTCATATCTTACAATGCTTGTTTGTTTTATACAGTTGATGAACAAATTATATTCTTTCACATGGAGTATAATTGTTTGTATGTGTTTTGGACTTTGAATCTTGTACTTTGGTCTACTTGAATATTTCTGGTTTTGAGGGCCCCTCTCCATGTGAATATGCATTGACTACAGTCCACAGTAAGCAAAGACTATATAAAGGGGAAAAACATGCCCTTTTTTGAGAATTAGCTTAGTTGAATATATATAGTTTGTTTTTTTAATGTTGAAATTTGAAGAATGTGGTTCCTAGAAGATTTGGAAATGGATATTTTGGTTGTTTTCTGAGTTGTAATTTGATTGTATCTGGTACATTTTTGCTTCTTGTCTACAATTTGTAGAATCGGGAAATTAGAAACAAATATGCACTGAATTCTTGTTCTGTATAATGTTTACAGGGTGATCCCACATCGGCATTCGTGTCCAGTGGCGTATAGACTCTATATGGAACTCGTAAAGATCCATGCTTTCGCGTTTAAATGCCATCATCTGAACGTTCCGCATTGTCAGAAGTGAGTTGTTGATCATGTTTGTTTTGCACCTCTGCAAATGTTTCGAATTGTAGTATGTGAAACCTGTTTCTTGTTCACGCAGAATCTGGGATTCGAGAAGTAAAAACCTGCATTTCTTTCAGTTATTCGATCTGAAAGCAAACGAGCCAGGTGTTATATTGATCGAAATAATCTATTCAATAGTGTGGCAATTGCTCGATGCAACTTTGGATGATGAAGGATTGATGCAGTATACATCAGAAAAGAAATCAGATGTGGAAATGGATTACTGTGACATTGACAATCCTACCGGGAACTTGAAGCTTGAACACATAGAAAAATTGAGGGATTCGAATTCTGTCATGGCCATAGAGTTGATTTCTGAGTTTCTGCAAAACAAAGTAACTTCCAGGATTCTTTATCTGGCTCGTGAAAACATGTCAGAACTTCATTCCTTGTACATTTACATAAGTTCTTGTCTTTATGCCAATCAGTACATCTTTTTTATAGATGATGTTTCTTGTTGCCTTTTCAGTCCTGTCCACTGGCGTAACTTCTCTCAGCGAATCAAGCTCCTTGTTTCGCATTCAGCAGCCTTGAGAAATACGAAAGGCCTGATACCGGAGGTTCTTCTGAAGTGCGTATCAGAGAAGGACAAGATAATTCTTAGGCGCCACAGAATCTGTTCTCCAAAGCAGTTGTTAGGCGCTTCACATCGATCTCTTGCCTATGGGCCTGACCTCGGAGTCGGGCTTAGTCGTACTTCACTCTGGCTCCCTCTTGACCTAGTTCTTGAAGATGCAATGGATAACTCACAAGTCAATGCAACCAGTGCTGTCGAAACTCTGACAGGTAAACTTTTCATTTTTTACCATTGTATTTGTAGCATATTCTAGTGAAATTTACCTCAAAGATCGCCATTTCTTGTTCTTGCAGGTTTAGTCAAGGCTCTTCAAGCCATCAATGGAAGCACGTGGCATGAAACCTTCTTAGGACTTTGGAAGGCTGCTTTACATCTTGTTCAGAGGGTTAGACATTTAAAAACACTCAAAATCATCTTATCATCTTCATACCTAATCTTTGTTGCATATTGTAGGAAAGGGATCCGATAGAAGGACCTGTGCCTCGGCTTGATACCCGATTATGCATGCTGTTTTCCATCACAACGCTTGTGGTTGCTGATCTTATTGAGGAAAAAGAAAGTGCTCCTAGTGATGAGATTGCCTCCGACTTGCCTGGAAATCGGCGAATGGATTTAGTCTCCAGCTTGCAAAATCTTGGAGATTATGAAATGTTGCTTACCCCTACACATTCTGTTATTCCGGCAGCAAATCAGGCTGCTGCAAAAGCAATGATGTTTGTTTCTGGAATCAATGTGGGAAGCTCATATTTCGAATCCATCAGCATGACAGATGTCCCGATAAACTGCTGTAAGTTGAACTTATTATAGACAATAAAAACCGAAGAATGAAAAATTTATTGAGTTAAGCTACCTAATTTGTTTCTTTTTCTGTGTTTTTGCAGCTGGGAATCTGCGTCATTTGATAGTCGAGGCCTGCATTGAGAGAAATTTATTGGACACATCTGCTTATTTCTGGCCAGGCTATGTAAATGGAAGCATTAATCAGTTACCTCATCATGTTCCCTCTCAAATTCCTAGCTGGTCTTCTTTTATGAAGGGTGCTGCACTTTCCTCTGCTTTGATCAGTGCTTTAGTTTCCGCTCCAGCTTCCAGGTTTGTTATATAATCTTTGAGATTAAACTATCTTGCAATTTTTGAAAACCTAAGTAAGACACTTCAGAGATATGAGATGCCCTTTTATGGATTTGATGAAAGTTTAGCAGAACTGGAGAAGATTTTCGAGGTGGCTGTCCAAGGATCCGTTGATGATAAGATAGCAGCTGCTAGTATTCTTTGTGGCGCTTCCTTGATTCGCGGTTGGAATATACAGGTAAACTGGCAAGAAAAACCAATGTGACTGAGATTGTATTTTCTCACAGCTTTAAAAGTAATGTGACCAAAAGGTGTGACTAAAATTCTCTTGTTTTGTTGTGAAGGCCAATAAATAGTCACTTGTCCTTAAAATAACAACATTCTACCTTGTACTTGACTTTTTTCAGGAACACACTGTCTATTTCATAACTAGATTGCTGTCTCCATCGATTCCTTCTGATCACTCGGGGGATGACAGCCATTTGATTGGTTTTGCACCGATGCTGAATGTCTTGATTGTTGGCATTTCACCCGTTGACTGTGTCCAGATCTTTTCCCTTCACGGTTTGGTATGTTATTCTATTTGGCTATTGTAAACCTCAATTGGTAAATGATCATAAGTAAACTTAGTTAAACTAGGTCTTCATATTCCTCAGGTCCCACAGCTAGCTTGTTCTTTGATGACAATCTGTGAGATATTTGGATCGTACATTCCTAACATCTTGCGGAATCTTCCATCGGGGGAGGAAATCTCCGCACATGCTGTATTTTCCAATGCATTTGCTCTTCTCCTAAAGCTGTGGAGATTCAACCATCCTCCTATTGAATATGGAGTTGGGGATGTGCCACCTGTCGGAAGCCAGCTAACTCCTGAATACCTCCTCCTCGTTCGAAACTCCCTTCTGGTATCTTCTAGAAGCTCACTAAATGATCCAAACAGAAAAAGGCTAGCTGCTGTTGCAAATGCTTCAAACCCTAACCCTATCTTTGTGGACTCATTTCCAAAGCTGAAAGTTTGGTACAGACAGCACTTGGCATGTATCGCTTCTCCCCTATCGGGCCTTGTTCATGGAACTCCAGTTCATCACACGGTTGATGAGCTTCTAAACATGATGTTCAGAAAGGTTAGCAGAAATAGCCAGCCTGTAACTTCTATAAACTCAGGAAGTAGCAGTTCTTCTGGACCAGGAAGTGAAGATGCCTATCCTAGGCCAGTTTTGCCTGCTTGGGACATTCTTGAAGCTGTCCCTTTTGTTGTTGATGCTGCCCTTACGGCTTGCGCTCACGGAATTTTGTCTCCTCGCGAACTTTGCACTGGTTGGTTTACAAACCTTAAGCTTTCTCAAGATTCTACCATTTTTGTTTTTCCTAAACTGTGAATATATTACTCTCAGGGCTTAAAGATTTGGCTGATTACCTGCCTGCATCCTTAGCCACCATTGTGAGTTACTTTTCGGCTGAAGTGACTCGCGGAATCTGGAAGCCAGTTTTGATGAATGGCACAGATTGGCCTAGTCCTGCAACAAACCTCTTCTATGTCGAGGAACAGATAAAGAAGATATTAGCTGCCACTGGTGTTGATGTCCCTAGCCTTTCTGCAGGTATTCTTTTTCGGACAGTTTTTTTCATCATTTCGTGTGTGTGTGTGTGTTTCCGACTCCTTACGTAAAATTATTATGTCTTAGGGGGGAATTCCCCAGCAGCACTTCCTCTGCCACTGGCTGCATTTGTCAGCCTCACCATAACATACAAACTTGACAAAGCCTCACAGCGTTTCCTCAACCTGGCTGGCCCTGCCTTGGAGTCCCTAGCAGCAGGCTGTCCATGGCCATGCATGGCGATCGTCGCTTCTCTCTGGACTCAGAAGGCAAAGCGGTGGAGCGACTTCCTCATCTTCTCTGCTTCTAGAACAGTCTTTCTTCACAACAATGATGCAGTTGTGCAGCTGCTCAAGAGCTGTTTCAATGCAACCCTAGGTCTGAACACAACTTCAATCACGAGCAATGGCGGTGTCGGGTCCCTCCTAGGGCACGGATTCGGGTCTCACATCTATGGCGGGATTTCTCCCGTTGCTCCTGGAATTCTCTACCTGAGAGTTTACAGATCCATCAGAGACATCATGTTCTTGAAAGAAGCATTTGTGAACATACTAATGCAGTCTGTGAAAGACATAGCATGCAGTGGACTGTCTGAGGATTCATCAGAGAAGATCAAAAACCCGAGAAATAAATACGCGCGCGGATCGCTAGCCACGACAATGACTCGGGTGAAACTCGCGGCTTCTTTAGGTGCATCATTGGCATGGCTAACCGGTGGACTCGCGTTAGTCCAGTCTCTGATTAAGGAAACCCTACCTTCATGGTTCCTATCTGTTCATTCTTCAGATCAAGAACTCGAATCAAGAATGTGTGTCCCCACACTTCGAGGCTATGCCCTAGCGTACTTGACCGTTTTCTGCGTGGCCCACGGATGGGGGTTGGCGACCACGTCATCGGCCACTAGGCGCCACCCTAAGGTCCTAGGTTCCCACCTGGAGTTCCTAGCAAGAGTTCTTGATGGGAAGATATCGGTAGGCTGTCACCCTGCCACGTGGCGGGCTTATTCATCGGGTTTTCTGAGCCTGATGGTTGATTGTTTTCCTACGTGGATGTTCGAAGTCGATGCTAAGCTGTTGAATAGGCTGAGTGAAGGGCTGAGGAAATGGAACGAGCATGAGCTTGCTCTGGCTGTGCTTGGAGTCGGGGGTGTCAGAACAATGGGGGCTGCTGCTGAATTGATCATAAACACCGACTTCTTGTAGCCCTAAATTAATGAACATTTGTAACTTCCTAGGTTTGATGTATAATGATAACATGCTCTACCCAGTTTTCAGGTAGGTAATCTTAAATCTCTGCAAGAAAGAGAATTCAACAAAATCTTCTTTTCAAGAGTGAGAAATCAATGTTATTTCTAGAAATTGAATAAATGTGTGTCAAAATAAAAAGATTCCATTATTTACAGGTGATGAATGATGATAACAAGTGTAACCTAGTTTTCACTGCAAGAAAGAGATCAAGAATCTTACATTCAAGAATGGGAAATCAATGTATCAAAATCAAACAATTCCACTATATGCAGGAGACCTAGTCAAGTTTTGATCGACCATGGCTTTCCTGACGGAAAATGCATCACTCCATCTTCCAGCATCGGCGTAAAGACTCGACAGAAGAACCCTACTCGGACCATGAGAAGGCTCTAATCTTGCTAAAGTCTCTGCTGCTCTTTCTCCAACATCAGTATCACCATGTATTCTAGAAGCCGCCAAAAGCGTTCCCCAGATCACGACATCTGCTTCCATCGGCATGCCTCGTATCAGCTCTTCCGCTTCTCTCACCCTCCCTGCTCGGCCTAAGAGATCGACCATGCAGCCGTAATGCTTCACGCTTGGGTTTAGCGCATAAACGCTCTCCATGCTCTTGAAATGCCGCTTGCCTTCCTCCACGAGCCCAGCATGGCAGCATGCGGTCAGAACTCCGATGAATGTGATGGAATTCGGCTCAATTTTATGTGCTTTCAGGTCGGAAAACGTCATCAGAGCCAATTCTGCATGGCCGTGCATTCCCGAGCCGCATATCATCGCATTCCACGGCGAAACGTTGGATGTCTGATATTTGATCTTATCAAACACTTCCAGGGCGGTGCTGATGCTGCCACACTTGGCATACATGTCGATAATTGCTGCACTCAGGTTGTCGGTAAAAGGGATAGCGTTTTCACGTATAAATTCGTGCGCACATTTCCCTTCGTGTAAGCTACCGAGAGCAGCAATTGCAGATAGGACACTAACCATAGTGATCTCGTTTGGTCTGAAACCGCATTTTACCATCTTATGAAAAAGGTCGAGAGCTGATTCCGGTTTTCCTTTCTGCGAATAGCCGGAAATCATCGAGCTCCATGAAAAAACGTCCCTCTCCAGCATCTCATCAAACAAACACCTTGCCTCATCGACCCTTTCGTTTCTAACCAGCCCTGAAATAAGAGCGTTCCAGTTTGGAAGATGGTGTTTGTTCCCGAGCCTGAACTGCAAACAAGCACAACTAACCCTCTCAGAAGCCGAGTAAAAATGAATTAAGGTTGTCTGAATCAAATCATAGCAATGAAATCCGTTCTTTATACTTATGGTATGAAACTGCACACCCTCTTTAAAAACACCAGCTTTTCCACAGGTTGAAATCACGCCGACGATCACAACATCGTTTGGATACAGTCCCGAATGAACCATTTTATGGTACAAACATATTGCATCGCTCAACCTCTCGGCTTTAAGGTAACCATCGATGATCGTGCCCCAAGAAACAACATCTTTATCCTCAATTTTTGCAAACAAGTCCCATGCATGATCAACATTCCCTGCCTTCACATAACCATTCAACATCACATTCCACGAGACCGCGCTCCTCTCATCCATCTCATCGAACAACATACTCGCCTCTCTTACATGCGAACCCAAACAATACATGTGCAACAAACTACTCGAAACAAGAACTTGTCTGAGCAACCCTGACTTCATTACAACCCCATGAAGTCCCCTCCCTTCATCAACCCTCCAACCTTTTACTTGCAAGAAAGCTGAAATCACAGTCCCCATTGTCACCTCATTCGGAGAAACTCCCACAAACCTCATCCTCTCAAAAACCCGAATCGCCTCGCGGAAAAGCCCACCTTTTTTCAGCCCCATTATCATAGTTGTGAAGGAAATACAGTTCCTCACAGGCATTTTATCGAACACCTCGCGGGCTTCGTTCAAGTACCCCGATTTTACGTACCCACCGACCATAATGTTGCAAGAAACGGCATCAAGATTCTCACTTTCGTCGAACAATCTCTTCGCTGCACGAATGCAGACAGATTTCGAGTAAAAGCTGATCAAACTGTTGCGGATGAATATACTTCCGTCAATCCCCAATTTCACCACGTGGCCGTGGAGCTGCTGGCCCCGTGGGACCCACAAATTGGAAGAGCAATCTCTCAATGCAGAGATGATGTAGTTTTCGTGATCGTTCTCTGGGTTCCCCGGTCGGATCGGGTTCTCTACGGCGGCGGCGGCGGCGGCGGCAGTGATTTGGCGGGTCTTGGAGGATGTACATTTGTGGGTTCGGGGAAGGAGACGGAGGGGCGAATTGGGTCGGAAAGCAATGTTCATCAGAGGATAACATTAGATGACATTCGAGATTTGGAGTTTTTAAGGTTTCAGAACAAGCCAATCGAATTTTGGAGGGAAAGCTGAAAGGGGGTCAGCATCATCTTTGAATGTCCTTATTGATGAGGGTCAAAGTACTTGAACCAAAAGTTGGGGTTTTTCAATTGTTGGGGTCAAAATATTTTGATTTCAATTGCTAGATTTCGGTTCATCTGCAGATTTGATTGATTTGGTGTGATTTTGTCCGCTTTAGTGCGATTAAAGCCGTTCTGGTGGTTGAGCGATGGTGGTCCGACACCCTCTAGTGATAACATCGTCCTCGACATTGATGTTTCGGGTCGCTAGCGTTGAGATTTCGAGTCCGCAGTATTTAGGTTTTGTATCGGCGATGTTGAGGTTTGGGTTGCCGGTGTTGATGTTACGGTTGTCGGCGTTGGTTGTTTTGGTTCGCCTGCGATGAGTTTTGGGTCGTCGGCTTTGAGGTTTGGGTCGTCAGCTTTGAGGTTTGGGTCGTTGGTGGTGA
>JAAGWI010020291.1:0-10951 GCA_012274505.1 Galium porrigens var. tenue
CAAACACAACCACTATTGACGGACCACTGACACCGTCACTACCACTACCATAGACCACAAACACCACCACTACCGACCACCTTCACTACGGCCGCCACCGATCACCACCACCACCACTCCACTCACCCTGATCACCACTACCACAAATCTGCCCACCACCAACCTTATCCCTGATCGCCACCGACTATTACTAGTTACCACCACCCTAACATTTGTTGACTACAGCCACCATTACCACCAACCCCATGACTACTACCGACCATCGGCAACGCCAACCTTCACAAAAGGCTAACGATATCGGTTATCATTGTCAATCATTCAATATAAATTGAACTAAACAAGAATAAAGAAATGAATGACAGCTTGATTCATTTCCATTTCCTAAGTGTAAACCAAATCATGATTAGTTTCACCAATCATCATATCAAAATAATTTGATCTTGATAAAAAATAGCATAGCTTTTCTAGCGCATCTGAATTAAGACAAGCTTGCAAATTAATATTTAATTTTGAGAAAAATTTATTTAAATTACAGTTCTCTTAAATTCCAGAAATTTGCAAATGATTACTCCCACCGTCCCAGACTATTCTTCACACTTTGACTTTTGATACTATTCACTATCAAACTTTGACCTTATATTTGAATAGATATATAAGCATCAATATTATCATGTGACATGTAGTATTCAAATATCAAATTTTAATGTGTCGCTAATATATGTAATTAAAGATGTGTATGATCAAACTTTTGTATTGGGTGGTGTGAATCCTGAAGAATAGTCTGGGACAGAGGGAGTATCTATTTTGTGACTTTGGAAGTCTTGGGAGTTGGGCCTGTCTGGCCTGTGCGTGCAAAAGTTTTAGCCTAAAATTCGCTTTACTCCTCTACTTCTCGTGTCGCCGCCGCGGCGGAACTGAACTTCCGGTGAAACTCGCCGCCGCCCTTTTCCCTACCAGGATGCTCTTCCCTGAAAGTCCAACCTTTTGATAATTATGCTAGCAATCAGATGCGCTAGAAAATCCAGGCATTCTCTATACCCTCTTCCTCTTAATTTAATCAACTCTATTTCCACCGCCGCCGCCGCCGTCGCATCCGGTGACGGCGACAGACGGACCTCCGGCCTTGTCTTCTCTTCATACCTCTACAAGCCCGCTGGCTTACCCCGGTCACCGTCGATTCAAGCCAGCGACATCTTGCCGACATTTAAGCAATGGTTTATGTCTCGGAAAAACCCTCGGCTCGACCAAATCTTCGAGATTCTTCGTTTGGAAACCGGTGCAGAATTAGACGCCGCCCTCTGCCGCCTCAACCTAAGGCTGACGGAATCCTTAGTTCTAGATGTTTTCAAGTATGTGAACCCTAAAACTGAGTGGCATTGCTGTAAAAAGTTCTTTGATTGGGGTGGGAGGAGGAATGACTTTGAGCACACTCCAGCTACTTGCCACGCAATGTTCCGAATTCTATATATGGCTAAGCAGTTGGCAGCCATTGAGGAATGTTTGGATTTTATTGCGAGGCAGAGTTATCCCCGCCATATTAAGTTTCATTCTGTGTTGGTGATTGGTTATGCCATGGTGGGAAAAGTTGAGGTTGCACTCCACTTATTTGGTAGAATGCGGTTCTTAGGATTGGATTTGGATTGTATGTCTTACCATGTTTTGTTGAATGCTTCAGTTGAGAATGGCTGTTTTGACGTGGTGGATGCGTTGGCTGATCAGATCAGAATGCACGGGTATGAGAATGCGATCACTAATTCCATACTGGTTAAGAGTTTCTGTAAGCAGAAGGATTTGGATAAGGCCGAGGAGTTTCTGCGGCGTTTGATGAGTGGGGATGTGAATGAGGATGCTGGATTGGATGGAGTTGTTGTGGCCACTTTTGTGGATGCGTTGTGTAAGTATAAGAAGTTTGAGAGAGGTGCTCAGGTGGTAAGTGATGTTGCAAAATTGGGCACTATTCCAATGGAGCAAACTTACAATGTGTGGATTAAGAACCTTGTTGAGGCTGGGAAGATTGATGGGGCATTGGAGTTCTTGAAAGGTGTGAAAGAACTTGATGGCTACATTCCTGATATTTTTCGTTATAATTCTTTGTTGCAGAGCTTATTGAGGGAGAATAGGCATGGTGAGCTGTATGATTTGTTGACAGAGATGAAACAGCTTGGTGTTCTTCCTGATAGTGTTACCTTGAATGCCACACTGTGTTTCTGTTGTAAACTAGGTATGGTGGATGTTGCGCTCGAGTTGTACAATTCAAGTGCAAATTTTGGGCTTTCTGTGAATACCATGGCTTACAACTATCTTATAAACACTTTCCTTGTGGATGCCAGTGTTGATAATGTGTTTTATGTGCTGAAAAATGCAATGCAGCAAGGTATTCTTCCTGGTTGGAGAATTTTTTTCATTATAGCTTCCAGGGAGAAGATGCATGATAAAATGGTTGAAGTAATTACTGTTGCATTTGACAAGAACTTTGTTCATAGTAGGACAGTTTATGACAGATTCATAGTAGCATTATGTAAGTCCAAGAAATGGGATGATGGTTACAGATTGTATGAGAAGTTCAGCAGCTTAGGCAGAATACCTGGAAAGAGTGCTTATGCCAGCTTGATCAGTGGCTTATCCATGGTGGGTGAGGGAAATCGTGCAGTTAAACTACTCATAGAGATGCAAGAAAATAATATCGAGCCAGATAGGAAACTGTTTAGGGATGTCATTTGTGGTTTGTGTGTGATGGATGCTCCAGACACTCGTTTCTTTGGACTGTTAGAGAAACAAACGTCTCGATTTCTACCTACATGCAGTACATACAATTATTTTATTGATGGAGCGAGCTATGCAGGAAAATGTCAATGGGCTAAAGAAGTTTATGCTATCATGGAAAGGAACGGCATTCAACCAACCTTGAAGTCTGATATACTTATGCTGCAATGTTATATAAAGAATGGAAAAGTTGCCGGTGGTTTGAATTTCTTTCATGATTTGTGCATGAGAAGAGAGGTCGAGAGGAAGCTCCGACATGTGGTGATTGTTACTCTCTGCAAAAGCAAAAAGCTGGATTGCGCATTTGAGATGTTCTGGGATATGAGAAATAACAATGTGACGCTCAGTGTTGAATGCTACGAAGAACTTGTGAAGTTGCTCTGTGCTAGTGAATTTCCAGAAAAGTATCATTCTGCCATAGAAATCATTAGTGATTTATCAAACACTGGTCGCCATGTGTCATCATTTATTGGCAATGTACTGCTCTATCACTCGTGGAAGTCTCGTGATGTTATCCGTGTATGGCTCCTATCTCCGAATAAGCCTTATATGACAGATGTGAGTTGGAACCTTGTCAAGCTAATGTACGCATTTTCTGATCCTGTCAATGGCTACCTAGACACAGATGGTATGGAAAAACAAATAGGTGAATGCTTTCCCTTCGATTCATTCACGTACAATTTGTTGTTGCAAAGACTCATAATCATTGAAAGGAAGTATTTAGACCGGTTACAGGAAAGGGGGATTGAACCACATTGTCGTGGTCATGATATGTTAGTGAAGCATCTTAGTCTAGCCACCAAGTATTTTAACAAGTTGATGAAAAGAGGGATTCAACTAAGTGGTCGAAGCTATGATATGTTAGTGAAGCATCTTGCGGACCTTGGTCGAACTGCAGAGGCAAGAAACTTAGGGGAGGAGATGGAAAGTAAGGAGTTCGAGCTAGCTGAAAGAACAAAAAAGTATGTGAAAGACAGAGAAAATGCTCTAGCCAAACTTAGTCGCAGAACTTGAAGAGCTTGTAAATATACTACTTGCTTCCTAGGGAGCACATTTTTGCGATCTGTACACTACAACAAAAAATTTCTAGCACACACCAGAGAAGGTGTGGGTAATCTTGTCTTGAAGGCTGCCCTTGAAATCTTTTCTTCATTGGCGTCATTTTCTACACACTCACTGTTGTATTTTCCTCCCCTGGGGAGCATAGCAATAATCTCACTACTGTTGCATAGCAATAACTTAGGCTGTTAATTTGTATTGATAGATTTAAATTTCTTGTTAGGTTTTGCTGCATTCTCTTGTTTTGAAGATCAGAATTAGTGTTGGGTTACAGAAGCATTTACTTCTCACATTGTGGTTGGTTCTGCAAGTAATTACATGGTTGAATACGTTGTATAGTACCTACCTTTTCAGTAGCTATATATGCTCCCTTTTGGTTTTTAATTTACTCAGAAGGCAGAACACACGCCGTTTAAGCTCACTTCTAGTGTAAACTGACTTGTATTGTTAAATTCGAGGTCACTTCTAGTGTAAACTGACTAGTAGCTGTTCCAGTGCAAAGTTTGATCATCCTTTGGAAAGCAGGTCTAGAACAGAAATCTGACAGGAAGAAACAGCATCGGAAGATTGCTGCTGCATATCCGGTGTACTTGTCATTGAGAAAGAAAAGCAAGCATTTCTGACGGAATAGAAACGAAGTAGGAGATGAATAAAGTCTGATGTTGGGCACAGCATGTTCGTCCAAGATGTGTAAGCCTCGAAGCATAGGAGAAATCTGCTACTGAGTCTAGTTAAGTTGAGCATCTAAACTGTGAGATATAACTACAGCCAGCAACCAAGTTTCCCTCTCTGAGTACGTGAACTTCTCAGTGATTTGAAGAGACTGAATATTTAAACATTCTGATTCAATCTCTGATTCAGAAAGGTTCATTTGTACGGCAATTTTGATATCCTTAGTTAATAGCTGCCAGCTCGCATCCATTGCTAAGTTTTTTAGATTATGCATTTATGCTTCATGAGATCTTATCAGAGTACTAATAGTTGGATGTATTTCTTGAAACTACCATGACATGAAGCAAAATATGTATTTGATGGATTGATGTCCCTTTGAATGGATCTAATCATGTTCTATCAGACACAAATGTACACCAAAATGTGTACCAACTTCTCATCCGTCTTGCCCAGAACAGCATGCATCACAGCAACTGAAGCAGCCCAGACAGGCCAATGAACCACAGAGCTGTGTCAGAGCGATGGCGCACTGGTCGTTAATCTTCGAGCACGTCTTGATACAGCACATGCCGCAGCAGTAGTTGCACATCTTCCCACAGCAGTTGGATGCAGCCTTGGCTAAGATCTCAGCTTCTTCGGCTTTAGCTTCATCACATCCCGGGGGAACGTTTTCAGCTGTGGCAATTATGTTGCCAAAACCAGTCCCGGTGGTTTGTTTGAATATCTTCTTTAGGGGTTTAAGCTCTCTTTTTGGGGTGCTTCCTTTGCTTGGAACCTGCCATTAGTCAAGTCTCCTGTTAAAGAACTACAACCAGCAATGAAATAGAACAATAAGCAATGCTGATATATGTAATGTAAACCTGCTGTCTGTTTGGAGTGTCGGTTTCTTGTAACATGATGTATGTGAACTCAGATGTGGTTGAATTGTTAAGACTCATCTTGGTTACCTGCAGAGAAAGTGATGAAGTAATCTGATGATTAAGGGGGGAAATCACACTTCTCTTGTTTATGTTCTCTTAGTTTGCCAAATATAAAGGACTAGATTAGATTGACCAACTCCGAACAAAATGAGCTAGTGGAATTTTAAACCTTGAGCTATTATTAATTTAAATTTTCATACCTTAGCTTCAATCTCCTTATTCTCTGTAAACCATGCCTCTGATGTAAGCAATTCAATCTGTTGCCTAATGTTGACCTGCAAACAAAGCAGTTATCAGAGTTACAGAATTAAAACGTTGGATGTAAATGTAGCTGCTTATTTCTGGTATTTCAAGAAAAAGTTAGTGCCATGTTAACTTGGAGAACAACAAAATGAGAGAACTAGCACAAACATATATACTATTTCTTGTTAATATTGGAATACGCATATTTTTGCTTAAAGAAGACGCTGATATATGATCCTTACCTTGTGAAGTGGTATGTCCTCTGCCTTGTGTACTTTCAGATCAGTGGTGAAATTGCTCATATCTACAGACATGCCAGTCAACAAGAGACTGTCAGGAAATCTTCCCCGGTATCTTCCTGATATAATCATGGGACAACCGGATGAAATGTCTGGAATTCGAGTAGGATATACCTAATGATGAAGGCAGTTGTTAAGTCAAACAAAAAAGTAAAATATACAAAGAACCACACCCTATACTGTTCCTGAAACCATGATGGAACAGCGATAACTGCATTGTGTGTAAAGCACTGAAAGACAGATGATACAAACATACCTCACAGTCATCTAGATCACCAAGATTACCGAAGGCAACATTTGCAACAGTAATAGATGAAAGTTTGCTAAAGAGGGATTTGATCCGAACTTCAATTTTATCTGACAAACAACCAGAAGAAGATTGGTTATGACAAACTACAGAAGCCTTTGTAGACAAACTTTCACAAAATTGCCATTATACTTCAAAGCCCCACTCTTGCGAAACAGCAGTAGAAAATCATCACTGCTTAGTATATTAGTGGAAAAATAAAAGTAAATCCTCAAACTACTTGATTCAGAAATAGGTACTATCAACTTCATACCTAAATACTGGGGTTCGTAATAAATTCATTCACCAATATTATGTACCTTGGAGATTAGCTGGACTGCTGACTGAGCCTAAAGCTAGCATAAATTTTAATACGGGAGGCAGTAATTGTGACTAGAAAATTATGCTCAGTAGAGGTCTTCGCATCAAAGTTTTATAAAAATAAAAAATTGCAGTGCTGGCTTCCACATCACTGCAAGTTCTAGAAAGTTGGAGGGACGCTACTGCAAACTACCGGTTCATGAAAGGAAAACAGACAACTCCCACTATATACAGTAGAGCCTCCTATTAATAGCATTAAAAATTACATCTAAATAAAAGTCATAATTATTACAAGTTTACAACAACAAAAGGCATGACCCTAAGTCCCTAACATGTGATATGAGAGTCTCAAAAATTGAAAACTACATTATCAACCAAAAAAATTGATTCCAATAAAATTCTCACAGTTGTACATTAAAATATTCCTTGCCAAAGAAATATGTTTCTATAATCATATTGTTATTTTCCCACCACGGTTTCAACAAGATAGGAAAGAGACTATAATCTCACCTCCATCATATGAAGCATCATGATGACCACGGCCAATCATTGCAAGCTTTCGAAGGAAATAGTGGTTACAAAATGTACCTGAAAGAAACATGGATTATGTTTCATTCTTCTATATTCACATCAAATCCATACATCAAAATCTATAAGAACCCAGAACAGAACAAATTTGCTGCATAAACAGGCATATGAGATAGTTCATAGGAAAATCATGTTGTTCATCGATTTTCAAATACACTCTCCTTTTCCACGAGCAGAGTTATAGTGGCTTTAATATTGTTCATAACATAGTATTTAATCTATATATGCAAAAAATTTAGATATTGTAAATTAATCTTTTTGCGGTTGGCACAATTCTTGAACAAAATTAAATAATGGTTTCTAATCAAGCTCAAACACAATGACAGAGGAAGTGGAAAATATGCAAACAAAAGCATAGGGGACGTTCTTCGATTCAAGAAACAATAAAAACAAATGTATAAATTACCTATGCCAAATGTATAAATTCGAGGACATATCTTCCTTTTAGCTGTCAATCTACGTTCCATTACATCACAGATGTCCCTTTCATCTTCAACAGCTCCATCAGTGATAAGAAAAACAATAGGTATGCAGCTGTGAGTGTCAGAAAGCATCTCTATTGCCTGAGAAAATAAAAAGATTTGAAGGCAGAGTTCAAAGGAAATCAGGATCAGGACTACAGAAGATGCAAAAATCAGATAGGTATGAACATTTAGACACATCAAATGTAAAGGGATGAGGTAATAATTTATTTTTCTTTAGTATGTGATAAAGAACACCTAGAACGTTTAAGCTGAATAAGACATGAGTGATTCTTGATCAAACAATAGAAAGATCGGAGGGTGGTAGTTTGCATGATTTGCAAACACAATATGCAGGAGTGTACTCAAAATAATGGAGAGAGCGCACTAAGACCTGAGTTAGAGGGCGTAAAATATTTGTACTACCACCAGCAACAAAATTCATGTTAATCCATTCAGTAGCATCCCCAACAGCTTCTTTGGTAGCAAGCACCAATGATGATGAAAACATGTAAGTTTCACCATTGAAGGCAACCACATTAAATAAGTCCTTTGAATCCAGCTTGGATAATGATGAAAGAAGAGCACTCTTGGTTTCTTCTAGCGGTTTTCCTCTCATGCTTCCACTTATGTCAACAACAAACACCAATTCTTTTCTGAAAACCTACCATTTCATATGAGAATCACATCAGTCCAGGTTTAGTACTACATAATTAGTTTGAAGTATGTGAGATCATGAAGGTAAAAATGGATAAACCAAATATCAGCAAGTATTCAACAAGTGATACTAATAAATGACCAATTCACCATACAACAGCATTTACAAATGCAGTCAAGAGTACCTTATGTATTATATAACCTATTCTAAGACTTTGAGTGATTTGAGGAAGCAACGTGTAGGAAGCAACAATCAGTGGTTCGAGTTCTCCAGATAAATTATTGTATAGTATAGTCTTAGCAAACATATAAATCAGAGCAGAAGTAAAAGGTCTGACAGGACAACACAGTCAAAATGAACTCTTCAGAGATCCTATGTCTTGGTATCAGGGTTACAAATAGCATCTTAAGAACTCCAATTAGACATTAATAAGCCACTCCAATTTTGTGGTCACAATTTTAAGAAAGATCATCTATGGACACCACAATGAAAATAAGCAAGAAGCAAAGGAAATGATGATAAATTAGAAAACCAAATTATTTGACGGTTATCATAAGATGCAGAAACATATAGTTATACGTACAACAAGGTCATGAAGCAGTTTGCCTTGCCTCTCTACCAAGAAAAAACATTTAATCGTGTTATTAAAGCCATCAAATTCAGTACACGTGATTGCAACTACAATTTGCACCCTAGTTCAGCTGCAATCAGCATGAACATATAATTTTTTCAGCTATGAATACACACCTTCTTTGATGTGTATCTCTATCTAGTTGCACACTTAAAAGATTGACACGAATACCAGACTCAACCTTAAGTAGTTGAAATTAAACAAATTTCTTCCAAATGGTAAAATACCATCTGTGGTCAAAAGGATTTTAAAAAACTACCTTTGCAGATTGATTGCCAGGAATAAAATAGCAGCAGAATGAGTCTCTTTGATCAACATCAATCGGTGGAGGAGATTGCAAAAGCACACTACCATAGTGCTGCCCGGAAGATATCTGCAGTCAAGAATATAGACCTCCATTTAGATAAGTTCCTTCATTTGCTTTTCTTGTTCCTGGTTTCTTTCGCCCTTAAAAACTAATATTCCAGTCCATAATTGAGATAAACAAAAAAAAAAGAAATAAAAACCTTACATTGAACATGAAATCGAAGTCACAACTTGACCATGTAAGAACGTCAGCTTCATATAAAAAGCCTAACTGGCCTGCTTGGCGCCGTATTTCCTGCAAATAGAAAATTATAATTTGTGCACTGGTTTTTCACAATCAACCACAGCAACAACCAATAAACCGCATGAAATTGATACCTTGAGAGGATGGCTGGTGGTCTTACATAGAACCTCTGTTCCTGGACCACAGTTCACACTTAACTGTATCTTTTCCTTTTTCGAAACTTTTTTCCCAGCAGGCGTGACAAACTCAGGGAAGCTGAAAGGAACGTTCAAGCTGAATTGACCTTGATGAAATGACAATTTCTGAGACCATCTAACTTTAATGGAAAGATTAGTCCCACCGTCAACCTGAACATAACAAATTATTGACTTAACTGGCGATAAGAACTTATTATGAAGCATAAACATCTATCCATTTGAATAAATTCATATGTTCACCTTGGGTATTGTAAGCATGATTATATTCGGTTTCAGAAAACAATCTTCTTGACTAATGACTCCCTTATCAGAATCGGTATCATTGTCCAGGGTAATAAATTCCGTGTGGTATGATTTTCTGTGTACCTCAACTTCAACACCTAGAAGTGAACCCTGTTAGCCAAATAATGCATCACTTGAGAACCAACAACTAGAATAGTTTCACAATATGTGAAACAATAAAAAAACAAAGTCAAATGCCTAGGATCCAGACAAAGCAAAAATATACATATCAGAGCAATGTGCTGATGCTAAACTGCATCATAATGAGCAAGTGCAAAAACATTATTTGAATTTGCTTAATTTTTAAATTCATTTTAGCAATTTAGAACTGATACTCCACTTTCTTTGTTATTTCCCAAATAAAATGATGCTCAACAATATTTTAACTTCATTTATTTTCTGCAATTCAAACTAGTTCTCACCAAACCCCATTTTCAAATATTAAAATAATCAATATAATCAACGCAAGATGGTATTTTTCCAGCACCCACCACCTTTTTACACCCAAAATGAACAGATAAACTAATTTTCTCCATAATCAACAAAATAAGGGTTTTTCAATTCTTCTAAATATACCTGTTCACCCATGGGAATCGCTACGCGACAATCACAGCTGCGGCTGCCCATGACGCAATGCACACGCCAGGACCCACTAACGGTAACAAAGGCCGTGTCCAGATAACAATCCGCCTCCAGCGAGACCCCGTTCATCTGGAGAGGAATCAGGGCGGGGGGATCGCACCTGCCGTGCACGTGAGGCTGGTAGCTGGGAACGTCGGGATTGTCGACGATTGCGGGATCAACTACGACGGCGTACACCGTGACGGCGGAGGGCAGGTAGGTCTTCTCGAGCGTCTTAGCCATCGCCGACATGGGGCGGGGCGGCGCCACCGCCCTGTCTTTCCCGAAGTAGACCCTTTTCGACAGCCTTATGCCGTCCTCCACCGCCCTCGCAAACTCCTCCGCCATGTGGAAGACAGCTTTGCGTGGGTTTGCGAGTTGGAAAAGACGGAGAAAACTG
>JAAGWI010020300.1:0-13574 GCA_012274505.1 Galium porrigens var. tenue
GAGTTAACTGTTAACCTACCCGTCTCCCTCCCCAAAGCTGTTCCAAAACCTTTGTTAACCCCTTTCCAAATCCTGTCGTATAAATTCTCGCACACAAAATAGTTGATACATTGAGAAGCCAATATGGGTTCCAAGTACGATGATGTTGAGGCGGGAGTGGAGAGAGTGTTCATAGGAGCTGGCTGTAACAGAGTCGTCAACAACGTTTCATGGGGTGCCTCTGATTTGGTTGCTTTTGGCGCTCAAAACGCAGTCGCCATTTTCTGCCCCAAGGTCACCATTTTTCTGTGTTTATATGCTTCTGTAATCTCTGTGATTGGTTTTAGTCACATGGCTTTTTCTTGAATAACAGATTGCACAGATTTTGACCACTCTTCCTGGTCACAAGGCATCGGTTAACTGCACTTATTGGCTTCCCAGTACTAAGTTTGCTTTCAAAGGTACACTTTTTACAGCTTACTATCTATCCTTGCTGTAAAATATAGTTACTTAATGTGCCTAAAAGTGGTAACTTTGTTTGCAGCTAAGGGTATGCTGAGACATTATTTGCTGTCTGGAGATGCTGATGGCTTTATTATCTTGTGGGAGTTTTCGCTTCTAGATAAGAAGGTAATTCTGCTGTATTTGTTGCCATTTTCTTATAATATGTAGTTTGCTGAAGGAGCTATTCTGAACTCTATGGTTGGAGGTCTATTAAGTTCTCGGTTTGAGTTTTTTTTCTTTTGCTTTCCTGGGAATAGTCGTTATGGAATTTGTAATGAAAATTGAATTTGAAAGGTAATGCTGTCTCCAGTGCTGGCCAAACAATCAAGTCCTGATATATTTTGCACTCTTCCTTCTCCCCCCTTGCTATCTTCATTTTAGGGATCAGTTTTCGAATTGAGTGTTTGATTTTATGTGTGTAATCAAGAATAATAAAGGGAAGTAATGTGTAGTCAGGAATACCACGACGTCTATAGTAAGTCCTTTAAGCAAAGGGAAGTAATGGTGAAAATTTGGATGCACACATTTGCTTAACTTGGTCCCGACCTAATAGCTTAGAGGATCACAGTTAAAAATATGAGTAGCTGTAGAAATTTCTAAGTCTTAATAAACAATCATATATAAATCTTATTATTATCTTAACTTCTTTCTTGGGCTTGTTTGTTGATTTTGTATAGTGGAGGCAAGTTTTACAAGTACCACAAGCACATAAGAAGGGTGTAACTTGTATTAGTGGGATCATGTTGTCGCCTAAAGATGCAGTGTTTGCATCATCATCGTCTGATGGAATCGTTAATATCTGGGATTTGGTTTTTACATCCACTGATACTGGTGAGTTCCTTTTCATCCAACTTTACGTGACTTTTGGGTTGAGTATGAATATCATCTTATCATGTTTGAATGAGATTCAATATTGTTAGCTTTATATGTTTATTTTATCAATCTTGTACTGTAATTGGGATGATTTTTGTATCACGTGGCATCAAGTTCATATACATTCGCAATTCTTAGATTTCTTCATGTTCATTTAAATTGTTCTTTGTAATGCCAATGTGTGGTCTTCTGCCCCTAGTTTGAAATATGTTGTGTGCTTTTCTTTTTAATTTAAAATGAAAAGGATGAAGAAAGTTTTTTTTTTCTGTGCAGGTGACTGTAACCTATCATGTGTAGAATCTCTTTCTATTGGCTCAAAGACCATGGTTGCTCTTTCACTGGCGGAGTTGCCTGGAAATGCTGGTAATCTAGTCCTGGCTATGGGTGGTTTGGATAATAAGATTCATTTGTATTGTGGTCCGAGAACTGGAAAAGTATGTGTCGTTTTAGTCATGCACTCTCATTCATAGGCTGGTTCATTATGCTTTCGTAGAACTGATATTCTGTTATGTTTCTGTTCAATGTACCAGTTTGTTCTTGCCTGTCAGTTAAAAGAACATACTGATTGGATTCGAAGTTTGGATTTCTCCTTGCCCATATATGGAGATGGTGGAACTTGTATTTTGCTTGTTAGTTCATCTCAAGACAAGGGTATACGCATATGGAAGATAGCATCCCGTGAACATTCAGCAGATAGCGACAATGCAAATTTCAGCTTGCTTTCTTATATTAAAGGTCCTATATTCCTTACTGGCTCCTCATCTTATCAGATTTCTATGGAGTCTTTGCTCATTGGGCACGAGGATTGGGTTTACTCAGTGGCATGGCAGCCTCCTTCACTGATTGAAGGGGCTGAATGTTATCAACCTCAAAGTATATTATCTGCGTCCATGGATAAGACCATGATGATCTGGCAACCTGAAAAGACTATTGGTATTTGGATTAATGTTGTAACTGTTGGGGAATTGAGTCATTGTGCTCTCGGATTTTATGGTGGGCACTGGAGCGCAAGTGGGGATGCAATCTTGGCTCATGGTTATGGTGGATCTTTTCATCTCTGGAAAGATGTGGGTCTTACTTCTGGTGATTGGAAGCCACAAAAAGTACCCTCTGGTCACTTTGCTTCAGTGTCGGACATTGTTTGGTCTAAAGGCCAGGAATATGTGTTGTCCGTTAGTCATGATCAGGTAACAAGTTGCTTAATCATCTAGATTAGCTTAATGTTTCTCTTTTCTGCCTGAATCCTTCCATCTCTCTCCCTCTCTTTGTATGTGTGCTGGGAATTGGGACACTAGTTTTCTAGTGGTAATCAAGTTTGGTGAATGTGCTGTTTGTCATCCAATTTATGTGTATACAAGTGTTATTATTCATTCAAGAATGTGACTGTGCCACTGGGACAATGAAAAACTAGCAATGTTTAGCCTCTATAAGTGGTCTTAGACTCTTTAGCTGATTAAATTAGACTAAGTAAACATACCTGGTATTCTTGTCATTCAGTGCTCAGCTTAACGTTACATTCAGATTGTGAATCTCTCTTTTGGTCTTATGATTTTGGCAGACTAGTAGAATCTTTGCTCCCTGGTCTGTAAGTTCTTCATCAGAAAATGAAGGAAATTGGCATGAAATTGCTCGCCCCCAAGTCCATGGACACGATATCAACTGTGTTACCTTTGTCCAAGGAAAGGGGAACTATCGCTTTGTGTGTGGGGCGGATGAGAAAGTTTCTAGAGTTTTTGAAGCCCCACTTTCCTTTCTAAAAACACTAAGCCATGCAGCTTCAGTGGCATCTGGATTCTTTGAAGAACTTAAGGTTGATGTACAGATTTTAGGTGCAAATATGTCTGCTTTGGGGCTTTCACAAAAACCAATATATTCTCAAGGTAAACTTCATTTCTTATCTAAAAGAAGTTTGTTTATGTACATTAAAAGAGTTGATACAAGACATTAATCATATTGTACTTTTCATGATATAACCTTTGATTGATTCCCTTCTCTAATATATTGAGTGGCCGTTATTTTTTGGGCAATCCTGTTTCCTGATTTCTTTCGATGAGGCATTTTCCAAATGAAATGACAACTACTTCCTTTTCAGTTGCACCTGAAACGAATAGAAATACTTATGATGGTGGAGACACACTTGAAACAGTTCCAGAAGCTGTCCCAGTGGAATTTACTGAACCTCCTATTGAAGAGCAGCTAGGATGGCATACACTATGGCCAGAGTCCCACAAGCTATATGGTCATGGGAATGAAATTTACTCTCTGTGTTGTGACCATGGGGGATTGATTGTTGCTTCATCATGCAAGGTATGCAGTATTTTACTCAAAGAAAAACAAGTGTTGCAATGCAAAACTAAATTTTCTCACCTGCTATATTGTAGTTTCTTGGAAGCCCCTGCAAGCCACTTTATGAGTGCATTATTTTCTTAGTCAATGTGTGGAATCTTGATATGAGCACCTTGTATATGGATGAATGAAATTTTTTTTCTACACAAAACCTTAATTCTTTATGTGTAGGTGAGTAACATGTTCCTTAGTGAGTAGTTATTGGAGATAGCGTGCAAATTTGTTCTTGGCCATCTTGAAAACTTGTGAACTTAGAGAGCATGGGCATTTTAACCAATGTTACAAAGCACATACAGCGGATGGGTTGAATTGATCTTGTTAAAGCATGCAATAGTAAACATATTTTCTACTTGCTAAAATGGTATTATGCGGTTGACTTTCTGCATCTGCAAATGCCTTAAAGATTGCTTCCTTTGTAGGCTCAATCTGCGTCAGTTGCAGAAATCTGGCTGTGGCAAGTTGGTTCTTGGAAATCTGTTGGCCGATTGCATTCTCACAGTTTGACAGTGACTCAAATGGAGTTCTCTTATGATGACAATTTTCTTTTGGCAGTCTCTAGAGATCGCCACTTTTCCATTTTTTCGATTAAAGATCCTGGTATGTGTTACCATTTTATAATGATTAGCCAGTTCAGATGAATTAAATTTGTTGTTATTGATATTTTTTGATTATCTACTGAATCCTCTTTCTTTAGGATAATTGCATCCATCCATGATTAGATTGCTAAAGAATTTCGTACTCTATGACTTTATCTAACTATTCACGTATAGAGATTCAGTTAAAACATGCAATCAAGAAAATATTTTCTCAAAAAAAATCGTAGATAGTCGTTGATTGGAATAATAGTGAATGACCATGAGTACGTGTTATTGTAGTTGTGAACTGCCATCTGCATATTATTCTCTTTTAGATCCTGGTATGATTAGTAAGTTCAGATAAATTAAATTTGTTGCTATGGATATTCTTTGATTATTACTTGAATCCTCTCACTTTAGGGCATCTGCAGACGTTATTACTGATATCACTTTATGAAACAAGTTATTTAAGCAATATTTTGTCTCAAATATTTCCTCAAAACACTGTAGATAGTCATTGATTGGAATAGTAATGAATGCGCCATAAATATTTGTGCTACTGAAGTTGTGAACTGCTAAGTGGCATATAACTCTCTGTTTTCCAGGGGCAAATGAAGTCAGTTATGAACTGGTAACTCGGCAAGAAGCTCATAAAAGGATAATATGGGCATGTTCTTGGAATCCATTTGGTCATGAATTTGCTACCGGTTCTCGGGACAAGACCGTGAAGATCTGGAGATTAGAGAATGGATCTAAAATTAGGCTGCTTGCGACACTTCCTCCATTCAAGAGTAGTGTCACTGCACTATCCTGGATAGGCATCAGTCGAAAAACCAATCACGGGCTTCTTGCCGTTGGAATGGAAAGTGGTCTGATTGAACTGTGGAGTCTCTCATATAGGTCAGATGATGGGAATCCAAGTGTACCAACAGCATCATGTGCTATTCATTTTGACTCGTACCTGTGCCATGTCTCCCCTGTGCACCGGTTGAAATGGAGAACGGCAGAAAAGAGTCAAGATTCTGGGAGCATGCAGCTTGCATCCTGTGGAGCTGATAACTGTGTAAGAGTTTTCAAGGTAGATTTACTCTAAGCCTCAGAATACAGTGTTGTATCTTTAGAATCTGGATGAGCATATTGATTGCAGAACACAATTCCAGCTGTGTACTCAAGAGAGTATTAATGTAATCACTTGTTTGATCGATTATTTTAAGACTTTTAGTCCAATTACTTAAGGGATTTAAACATCTTGTGCAGGTTCACCCTTATATGTAATAAATATATCTAAACATCTATATTTCTAACAAGCAAACAAAAATATAAATTTTAGTAAATGAATAAAAAAGGCCCATAATTTAGTACTTCAAATTTTGAGAAATGACATTTAGACAAACAGACTTTTGACAGCTTCTAGTCATTTGCTTGCTAAAACAATCAACAATATAGGGCATTGCTATTTCACGCATTGCATTTCATTTACTATCGCCCTAATACATATTTATAAATAGCTAGTATAATTTACAGTCAACAAACTCTCGTTAGCAGCTCTACGATTGAAATAATTTGACAGTTTGGTGAGATTTTAACTGTGAAAATTATACTTCCTCTATTTCCGACTAAATTATACGGAATCTTTATCTCAGTTTTTAACACAGATGTTTGACTAGTAATAGTATCTTTAATTACGTATATTAACGGCACATAAAAAAATTCCTCTGTTCCACAGTCAAGTTCAACAATTAAAATATACTACTAAGTATGATATATCATAACATATATTTTAAAATTATATTTTTTCATAATTATTATATGCACATACGTAACAATATTAGTAGTTAAACATTGATTCAGTTGATTTTGAAAAATCAAATCAGACGTTTTAATTAGGACGGAGAGAGTATATGTTACGATGAATCTAACAACATTACATAATAGATAATATTGATGCTAGATATCACATATAATACTAATTCTAATATATCTATTCAAATGTATAGTCAAAATTTAATAACAAATAGTATTAAAGTACGTCGTTTAATCGGGGACGAGGGCGTACATATTTAGGCGCAGTTTATGCACACCTCCCTACAAACTACAGAGTCGCAGTTTACAACATATTAAACCTATTAAAGATCTTCACTTGACAAAGGAATCACGGTGAAAAATCTCTTCCTCCCCGCGCAGGTTTGCTCGACTAGGTACGAGGTCTCTGTTCTTCCGGTGAACTTGCATCGAAACACTTTTTCACGGGTAAGTTTAATTCTCTCATTTTCCCTTAATTTTCTGGGCGGCATACTTTCTCTCCAGTAACTGGTTCGTCTGTATTTTATCCCTGCAATGCTTTTTCAAGGAGCTCTGTACTTAACTCATTACTAAAAAAATTTTGGGGAAAGAATCTTTGGAATTTGATTTAGAATGAAAATGAATCAAATGGGACTAATCAAAGTTATAAACTTGTGAATGGGAAGAAAATGGTTCAAGAATTTTTTTACCCTTTTGGAATAACATGTATTATTGTAGATTTAATTTTACTTCTTTGTCTGCTACAAGTTTAAAATGTGGTTGTTTATGGGTTGAAGCATGGTTAGAGGAGCAGAGTGGAGTGATTATTGCTTTTATTTGGTATTGAAGATGAGATAATAAGTTGTTTATTTTGCATACATTTTACATTTACGGATAGTCGAATTCTAATTGTGTTTCTGCCAAAGCATGTTTCTTATGAATGTTTACCCAAATTGCATGTGCTGAAACTCTGATTGAAGAAGAACACTCTTGAACCATATCTGTTCTTATTTCTTCTTGCAGATTTTGTGTTTGTTGGTGGTAGACTATTTGCTATATCTAAGTGGTTCTGGTATGTGTCGAGCATGATTGCGTATATTTGGATAAAAATAAGTGTCACTTCGTACTAGAGTTGGAAATCTAGTGCAGAAAGGTTTGAAAGCATCATGAGCTCATCCGAACACCATAAATGGGAACCTCATATGAAAAGTGAGTTGTCCCTAGTTAACGAGGGTACCTCGGCTCGGACAAGGCCTTTTAGTTATGAGGATGTGATGCTTAGAAGAAAAAGCAAAATCGTTCAAGTTCAAGCTGCTCTTGGGGACTCTGATGATAAGGAGCACCATAATAAGACTGCTGCTGAACCGAGGGAAATCAACAAAGTTATGAGCAGTCAATTGGCTCAATCCTTGCGTGAAGATTCAAAGCATTATTCTGGGGATCTTGGAATGGCCAGTTCAAAGAGGAAAGAGCGTAGTATACATGGGGTAGATGAAAGGAAATTAACTAAGGATATATCTAGAGGAAAATCTGATAGACATAAAGATGACAGAAAAAGAAGTAATCGATCAAATGAAGATTCTAGGAATGAATCTCGACAAACCAGCTTAGGAAATCTTAACAGCAGGGATATTTTTGGAGGGAAGAGAAATGGGAGATTTTTTAAGGAACGAGTATTTAAACAAGGTACATACAGTGACCGTAAACAAACTTACAGAAGGAGAGATGCTGATCAATTAAGGCATGATCTTATAAATGAACCAAATAAAAGACATTTGAGAGTTTCAGGTAGGATAAATAGATTTGCAGACAGGGGAAGAAGAGTATCAGATAAAGAAAGTGAAGGCACACATCAAAGTGAAATAAAAGAGAAAACTCGAGATCTGGACATCAAGAAACGTCATAAACACACATCAAAGGAGCTTTCAGGAAGGAACGAAAAAGAATCATCAACAGTTCATCATGAAGAGACAAGGATGAAAAGGAAAAGGTCAGGAAGCAGAGAACACTACAAAGACAAAAGTAGAAGGTCTGCTTCTCTTTCGCCTAGGGCTCAGAAGCGCAAATCTCTTGGTGACCAACATAAATCTTATGAAGAAAAGTTTCAGAAACCACATACTGATACTGACAGAAGAAAGATATCAAGCAACACTTCAAGTGCCAACCAAAGGAGATTTTTTGGATCTTCAAGTGGTCTTGGTGGATATTCTCCAAGAAAGAGAAAAACTGAGGCTGGTGCAAGTACTCCTTCTCCCCCTCCTCGGTCTCCAGGACGTAGAACTGCTGGCTGGGACCATCTAGCTACCATAAAGGATTCAAATAGTAAAAGTTCTCTTGTCTCTAATGTGCAGTTGTCAATCCAAACTGCAATGCAAAATGACCCAAAGCCTCCCAGTGTGATTCCTGACATTTCGGTTACGGTGAAGCCAGGTGTTTCACAATATGCCCCACCTATGCATGCCACTGACTCAGTTCAATTAACTCAAGCAACACGACCAATGAGAAGGCTTTATGTGGAAAATCTACCTCCTTCAGCATCTGAAAAAGATGTTCTAGAATGTGTTAACAGTTTTTTGCTGTCTTCAGGTGTAAACCTTATTATAGGAAGTCTTCCCTGCATCAGTTGTAAGGTAGGGTTCTAGCACTGTTGCAGATTTTTTCGTTGTAAGACATATCAGTGTACGAGATTTGATACTTTCATTTGTGTAAACTGCAGATAAACAAGGAGAAGAATCAAGCCCTTCTTGAATTTCTAACACCAGAACATGCCTCTGCCGCACTTTCCATGGATGGTAGAATGTTCTCTGGAGCTCTTCTTAAGATCAGACGGCCCAAGGACTATGTTGAACCGATTGTAAGAACTAAATAGATGAACTAATTTAGTTCATTGATGATTATTTTTTATCCGAACGAATTTAATTTTCTCCAGCATTCAAGTAAATTGAAATATGTTTGAATATCATTTCATGTTGTGTGTGGTTACCATGATCTGATTGATCTTTGTCAAGAATTTGAATTTGATTTTTTCTCTCTCCTTTTTGGCATCTAGTCTTGCTAGAGATTCTGCTACTACAGTATTTTATGTACTCTTTGCTGGTGTTTTTTCTGCTGTTCCCCTGGTGGTTTAGCTCTTAAACTGGACCATCTATATCTGGAAGATACAATCTCTACTGATATTATCTTTTACTAAGTTTTAACTCTCAATAGGTCTTGAGGATAGAGTGGCATAGAAGAGATTAGACAGAGATAGCACATAAGAATTCTTTCAAGTTCAGTGGTGTTTCATTATTGTATTTTAATGTTGACTCTTTAAGAAACCATTAGAAACCATTAGAAAGTATTACATAGAAACCATTAGAAAGAAAGTAGGGGCAACTTCATTAGATAAATTCATACATTGTTTTGAATTGTAAATAATTTTAAATTAATACTCCTAATTTCCCAATTAAGTTTTCATTAAATAGCAATAAACTACGACGCTTTGGAAAACAAGTTTCATTAATCCCTCCTATCAGTCTCCGACGCTCAATTAATCTCTTGGAAATAACTTTAAGGCTCTAATCCCTACCAGTTGCCCCTTCCTTCTCTGACGCTTTGGAAATCAATTGCCCCTTCCTTCCCCGATGCTTAATTAATCCCTACCAATTTCCCCAATTGTATTCCTTCTCCAACTACATGCCGCCAGCCCTCTTCCGTTCCTCTACGCTCCAGGCTTAGTGGTTTGGACATCTAAAAGGGGAAAGGGAAGATCTCAAGAGGCAGGTTAAGAATCCGTAAAACAATTACATGCTATATAGGTTTTGTGTAGCTAGCACCACATGGTGGATTAGGCTTAGGGGTTGTTGTTTGGTGCCTTTTTTGTAGTTTCTATACGTCTTCGATCACAAGATGATAGGAACAGTCCTTATAACATCTTTAAAAGTTTTTATTTTTTATTTTTTTATGTTAGTCCTTGTGAGATGGCGAATACTATGTTATCAAGGTTTCTACATTAAGCAATACGCTGTTTCTTAGTTTTAAATTTTAATTGTCTGGAGCATCATTATGTCGTGCTTTTGTGATAATTGAGTGACCAAGTTGTTTACGTCTTAGCAGTTATTTGCTTATTGAAATGCCGTTTCTAAGGTACATTGTGGTTATTATTCATGTAGCAGGTTTTCAGTCAGTTACTATTTTCATGCAGACTGGTGTCCGTGATAAACCCATGGATGAAGCTCATGTGATAAGTGACACTATTGAGGATCCAAGCCACATGGTATGAATCTAACTTCTGTTTCTGTATTTATCTTGGGAAGAAACACTAAATTTGTGGGTTTAGTCTAATAAGAGGTGTGTTTGTCTATATCGTCTGTTTTCCCAGTGCTACCAAATACGTTCTTTCCATTTTCAACGTCTCTCTCTCTCTCTCTCTCTCTCTCTCTCTCTCCGTGTTACAAATTTATGGATGCAATTTATTTATTGAATAATGATCGCGTTGTTTGCTACACATTACACACAATACCTGACTGAAATAAAAATGTTAATTTGCTTCCCTTTGTAGTGTGGCGATATCTTTTATTGTAGTCGACTCTTTGACAGTGTGCTTGTTAGCGGTTCTATTTCCACACTAACAGTCATCTACATGTTTCAGATATTTGTTGGTGGCATTTCTAAGCGAATATCATCTGAAATGGTAAATAGGAAGATGTTTGTTTCAAAATTTCGTATATATCTCACCATTTCTCTTAAGCTCAACTTGTACTGATCTCAGCTTGTGCAAATCGCTGGAGCTTTTGGATCTCTGAAGGCTTTCCATCTTGAGTGTAATAAGAGCACTGATGAACGTTATGCTTTTCTTGAGGTATCTCCAGTTCAGCTTATATATATATACCTTAGTTATAAGGAATTTTATTTTGGGAGCTGCATGTAAGTGCAAATTAACAGCTAAGGTAGTGAAGCCTTGTGTTTTTTTTAAGACTTAGTTTCAGTTCAAATCAGCTTAGTTGTTAACAGTAGTAATTTCTATAGAGTTCACCTCAGTTGAAACTTGTCATTGTTATTCTTTCTGCCTGTTAGTCATTTTTGTCTTATGGTTGATTATTGAGAATTTGAGATTCTGTCCTGTCTGTTTACTGTGCTGCCTCTATGATATAAAGCTAATATCTTGCCTTTGCTATTGTGTCAGTATGCTGACCATTTGCTTACTCAAAAAGCATGTGCTGGTCTTAATGGCATGAAGTTGGGAGGGCAAGTTTTAACAGTAGTGCAAGTGAATCGGGATGCCCCATCATTGGTAATAGTTGCATTTCATGTTCAGTTTTTTAGCCTCCCCCCCACCTTTTTGGGGATACCACGAACACAGTTTATATGAATTGGTAATCTTATGTTAGGGAAATGATGATTTGAGGTGTCTCTATGAGGTTCCTGAGCATGCAAAACCGCTTCTCAAGCCCCCCACCCGAGTTTTGAAGCTACAGAATGTGGTATGATTGTTGGTGACATCACTGCTTACTTTCTTGATTCCTCACTTTTTTTAAACATTTATTCACTTGTATATCACTAGTGGTGATATATTTTACCTTTTTAAATTTATTCCATCTAATGTGCAGTTTGATTCCAAAGGGATCTCACTGTTGCCAGAGCTTGAACTGGAAGAAACATTAGAAGACGTAAAGCTGGAATGTGCCAGGTTGAACAATAATATATGATTCTTTTAAATAACATGATTGTGTTGGTCCATATCTAAATTATAATTTACACTTTTTTTTCATTTATCTAAAGTTTCGTTGAATATTATAGGTTTGGTTATGTCAAGGGTGTGAATGTTGTGAGACACATTAATGATTCCACCAAGGGCAATGGCTCTGACGTAAATCACAAGCATGGTTTACATGAAGTAGGACAAGTGAGTTTATCTTTTGAGTTAGCAAAAACTGAAACTTCAAACCCCTCGAACATCATTACAGAGGATGTTCAAGTTAAAGAAACGGAGATAGGGAATGCGATTTTCGATGGTAACACAACCGTATCTACCCAGACCATACCCACTTTAGGAGACAATGATGATACCAACACCGCTTCTGGAGAATGCATTAACCAGGCTGATAACTTGACAGGGCAGATGGAGAAGAACGATGATGTTTCTGATAACAGCCCAGTGGAAGCATTTGAAATGCAGAATAAGGCTACTGAACTGGAAGTTAGTTATGTTTCGAAGGGGAATGAAAAAGGTCTAGATAGTGAGGACTGTTTTGAGGTTGGAAGTGTTCTGGTGGAGTTTAAGAGAGAAGAAGCGTCTTGCGATGCTGCACATAATCTTCATGGACGATTGTATGCTGACAGGGTTGTGAGCGTGGAGTATGTTGATCCTGATCTTTATGACAAGAAATTTCCCAGCAAACCTTAGAAGTGGATGAATATCATGTCCTCAGACTTTTTTTAAACCCTTTTTTAATGCAGTGAATGGAGCTATGACTATGAGCTGTGTAACTTTTCCATTCCATGTTTTGGTACAACACTTGGAATGGAATTAGTGTAGGTTTCATATGATCAACCGTGATAATTTTTACATTTTAAGAAATACCAAAGCAAAATTGATTCGATGCGAGACTGTTTTTAGTGGAAGATTACTATTCTCCCATTGAAAAGGCGATACGCTCGCCCGCAGCGCCCCAGCACGCCCGCAGCGCCCCAGCACGCCCGAACCCACGAGTTTTGATGAGGAGGTAAATCGCTGTAATACATCACCAGTACCCAGCGGTTTGTTCCGTCCTCGGTGTTGTTCTTCTCCCATTGACTAAAAGGTTTTTTTTGAAAAATATCATTCATAATGTTGGGAAACGCCCAACCGCGATTACAATAAGTGGAATCAAACATCTAGTCTAGGTATCCTATCAAGGATAATCAAACTAAATCCTAATCAGACTAATTGTCCTATGACAAATAAGAGATCCAATAAAAAATAGTATTACCCCTCAGGAGATACATAGCCACCAACGAAAGCCATGAACCCTTAACAAGAGATTCGCATCCAAGCATAATCTAACTTGTTAATCAGGGATCTGCAACATCTGCAACACCACGAACACGATGACCTGTGTTGTTCAAGCGTAAACACCTTGATTCAAATTGTAAACACCTTTTGATCCAAACTGTAGACGCATTGAAAACCCATAATCAAGTATCTAAATAATTAGATCCGGTCGAAAAAACCGAATTCAAGGACCTAAATCTAGTTAGAGATCGAGTATGAGGTTCGATGTGAAAGATCGAGCAGGAAAAAAACTAATTGAAAGGCTCAGATCTGAATGATCTAAAGGTTCTGTATGGAAATTCCACACTTATTTAGGAACAAAAATCAATGAAAAATAATTAAAGATTGTTTCCCTATCTCCCCAAAGGGGGAGACGGAGAAAAGATGGAGACGGATAGGGTTTGCATGGAGAGGAGGCGGCCAAAACAAGTTTTGACGGCTGTTCTATTGGGACTTCATTACGAAAAGTCCCCCATTTACTAAAAGGTTAAGGTAGATAAAAC
>JAAGWI010020320.1:0-10652 GCA_012274505.1 Galium porrigens var. tenue
AATTTTTTTGACTCTAATATATATATATATATATATATATATATATATATATATATGGGAGGGGATCCATTCACTTACTTATTTTCACTCAATTTGTTTACTCAAGATCTAGACCATCCAATGTAATAATCAAGTCATCTAACTTATAGGTGGAGTATACATCCAATGACCATGATTTTGGGTATACAAATTGAGTAAAAATAACGGTGTGAACCCCTCCCTATATATACATATATATAGGAGGGGTTCCGTTCACTCCATTATTTTCACTCAATTTTATACTCAAAATCTAGACCCCTGATATATATAACTCTAAGCTTGACTCAAATGATTGAATGAAAGAGTCAAATTACAAATTATATACAAATATTAATGGATGAACTTGGTCCAATTATTGTTCGAAATGTAACGTAACATTATTAGTGAAACAGAGTAAAATTGAAAAGTAATAAATGTTTTTAGTTATTGTACGTTATAGAATGCTAAAATATTTTTTTCCTTTTGTCTTGAATATCATACTTTAAAAAATAAGTTAAGGAATAAAGGAAGTACGTAGTAATAGAGATATATATAAGAGAATTATTATTTTTATTTATTTTGTTTTGTTTTTACTTTACAAACAATTTTCAACATTTTGAAATTTTATATGTCCAACGTGCAGACCGTGTTCACTCTTCACGTCATAAGTCATATGACTCATAAGTTCATACCTAACTACTACAATGTTTGACTCCGGCCACTACTTGTAGTTGTTACATCGATCAGTAATATATTTAAAAGAATGAGGTATTTGAAAATTGACCTTAATTAATTACTTTCTAACTAATCAGAATGCATACTGTTACAAACTTAACTTCATGTAAGTTTTAAATTCTCAGCTTAAATAATATTCACTTCACCCCTTGTTACACTTTCTAATCAAAGTCTATGTTAAACTTATTTCTTGTCTCTATATTTGAAGGGGTTTCTTTTTTGAGTGATTAGAACAAAAATTTTATTACATATAATTATCTATGTATGCCTAAGAATTCTAAAATGTAAGTTTATAATTACATTTTTATCAATGTATACCTAATAATTATAAAATGTAAGTTTATAAGTAGCATAAATCATGAGAGATGTTGATTTATAATTTATTATACTCCCTCTGTCCCAACTGTTTCTGCAATTTGACTATTCATTTAGTCAACTTTGCTTAAGTTTGACCTTCAAATTGAATTGATAAATGAGTTAGAATATTATCATATATGATCTTGTTGGATTCATAATATCACGGTTTTCAAAATATACAATTTTTATAACTTGTATTTGCACATACTTAAAGTTATTAATAATCAAACATTTTTTGAGTCAACTAACAAAAGTCAAAGTGTGCAGATATAACTGGGAGTACTGCTTTAACTGGTTTTGCAATTTTTGAAGGTATATTTGACCGTAAAAACATGTAAGAGTGCAATTTTGATAACTATAAACTGTTTATTAATTATGATTATGAGCATGAGTACTTACCCCTCTTGAACCAGGAAAACCATGTCAAGAAATTAGAGAATTTCTCGTAGAACAAATTAAATATCTCTCTACTCAAACAACAATGCAAAACAAAACCGATAGAGAAAAATTAAAGAAGAATAATAATCAACACTGACCAGGATCACTGAGATGTTCCAAGGGCTGCAGCAAAACTCCCCCTGAAACGGTGACTCCATTCCATTTGCATGGCAGTTGGAGGAGTTTGACGATGACGAAAACGATGAAGTGGAACACGAGTTGTTAAACTCCGCAGCGAAATCGCCATCGGATCGATCTTTATGAAGATCAAGATCACCCCCTAATTTTAGTGTCTGAGGAAACTGAGCCTTCTTGTCCAGCTGGTAAAGCACCTTCATCTTCTTCCAGAACCGAACCCCGGAATGATCCGATTCATCGATATCGGGAAGATGATCCAGGCAGGGTTTAGGCAGGCGCAGGCTGAGCACCTGCGGAGGCGGGCTGAGCGGCGGGAGGGCTTCTTCTTCGGGCCGGGCCTTCGGGGTCCCCGGCTGCTTCTCCCAGGCTAAGGGAACTCCCTCGGGCTTCCTGTAATATATGCGAGAAGAATGGCCAACTGAGGAATCTCTGGCGAGAATCCGGTTTACTCGGATTCCATCGCCTTGAAGAAGCGATGTTCGGGCCTTCTGATCATGATGATCAAGATCCATGGTTTTTTTTGTTCTTAGAAATGCGGTTTTGTTTTGATTGAGGAGGTTTTGTTTTCAGGGATGTTAATTGTTAGTGTTGATTACTTGATGATGAAGGTGTATTTTAGGAGTTAAGTGTGAAGTTGTTGGGTTAAATCGTTGACCATGCAAAGCAAGGAGGAAATTTCCCAAGGAATATCTATTTCTTATATAGGAGGTGGTTGAATCGAAGAAATAAATCTAGTTATAGAGCTGGTGATTTAAGGAGGGGTGAGATTGATGCGATCAATTAAATAGTATATTTAACTAATTTTTCAAATGAAGTAGGAACCTTGACTTTGATATTTTACTTAGGTGAAAAAAGTTTCATTCTAACTATTTTTAAGTCAACAACTCTAATAATCAACCAGTAAAAAATGAATTCATTTTATCAAAGACGGTCTTTTCACGAGTTTTGGAACATAATAATGTGATGTTCGAAGGTAGAAAATACAATAATAATAAAAACCAGAGAAGAAAGAGTAGATCTTTGTCAAAAAGGAGGGATTTGCAAAATGATATATGTTGCGTTCCAAAGAGAAAAGTGTGAAGAATGTTTGAGAAGAGGATTAATGGATTATATATATGATCCATGTTCAAAGGCGAAAGAAAAGAAATGGTGCACATGATATGATGATTGAATGTTTTATACACTACACCAATGCTCTGTATTTTGTTTGGTATCTTGTTTCTTTCATATAATCAGCACTAAGTTTTGCAGTAGTAGACAAGTAAAGAGAAACGCCTTTTTTCGCAAGGTTACGTTAACCATATGAATTGGCCATCATTTTTGGTTCATCGCCATGTGCGATTAGCCTATTGCCATTGCCTTAAGACAACACCTACTATGGTAATGGTTGTTTTTTTACATTTGCGATATTTTCAATCGTCGTAAGTTCGATGTTCAAAAATATTGCAAAAGCAGATCGCCCACTATTAAAGATCGCAAAAAATTATGTATGACAAATAGAGCTAAAAAATGGTGGAGATTAACACCAGAGAATTGAGATCCTAGGAGAGCAGCTGCATTTCTATTTATTTTAAAAAATATATTATTATTTTTTGCTTGATTTTTGTAAAAAAAACCATGTTTCACCTTTTCGCACTTGACTGAAAAAATATTTATTAACTCCCGATCCGCTTGTTGTACATTCAATTGCAACCCATTCTACCATCGCAAGAAATACAATATGTATGTTTTAGGCTTCTTTTTTTTTTTTGATGATAAGTGTTTTAGGCTCAATTGTATATGTATTCGAAAAAAAATTGTTAAGGAACTTTTTTTCTGGAAATTCAAGTTAAGTATCTGAGAAAACCAAAGTGTTGTCAACGTATTTTGGAATGATTCAGTGAATACGTGCAACAATATACATACATTTGGTGCACTTTCATGTCTTGCTAAGGAACCGACATAAAGTAAGATTTATGAGCTGACTTAGCTATTTTGCCGTCCATTATCATCTATTTTTCAATGGGGTTGACCAAGCACGTAGATGTTTAGTCAGCTCATTACCAACACCAAGGGCATCCCTACCCTCCAGGGAAGGCCCCTGAACCCCACGCTAGGTCTCCCCACCCTCCAGACAACCCACAAAGATTATGTAGAAGAAGAATAAACTAAGCATAGAGAGTACCATTAAGTGTCAAACCGACCAACCGATCAACGCTAAAATGATGCAGATGAACAAAGCATTCATACATGGATATTACTAGGTCATGGAGTCTCATTAGCATATTCACACTGACCAATGTATCTTCTAATACTACTACATTACAACTAAACTCCCTGACAAACGCCGAATAATCTGAACAAGGCAACCATGAGGGTTTTGTTGCACCTGTCACAAAATTACTGCCACGTACTAACAAGTCGTATCTGGTACATGATTGGTTCTTTCTTCACTACTGCAAAAAAAAAAAAATTAAAATAGCACATTGTGTTAAACAATGAAGCAATATAATTACAAAACGGGAAGAAGAATCATATATGGACATTTGACACTAGCAGAAGTTAGGACAAGAATATCAATAATTCAAAACTCCCCTAAAAGAAAAACAATCATCAAATTACAACTACTGAAGGAAAGAAAGTTGTCATGTTTTATACCTCGGATGGTGATGAAAGGATAAAATCCCTGTCAGAGCTTAGTCTCCTGCATAAGCAGACATGTTATACGTCTTTAAACTATTACCAATTTACAAAGAGTCATTAATTCTGAAACTTGCATCATACCTTGGTCTGTCAGGCTTGCCACGATTCTTAGACATAATGGAAGCCTGCACTCCAACAACACTAAGTTTAGAGAGAGATGTAATAACAATGATTGCGATGTGATACATGAGTTGGAGTATTAGCCATTCATTGACGAGGAATATCACCCAATGCACAAACAGAATAACATGTATGGATACAGTCTAACACGGGATAATTTTAAAATCTAATTACATTAGCTTATAAAAAATCATTAAAATCAAATGGTTTGGTTCATGGCATCTTACATGCAGATGTATATACCAGTGTTCTTGCAATCAGAATAAATTTTTACGTTCCATATCCCATCAACTAATCTGTATGGCTTCAATTTAAGAGTTTGACTGTTATTTAAAGTTGGCCAAGCACTAACAATATCACAACAGGTTACATAGTGGTGTGCTGTACGGTAGGAGAATGTCAGAAATGTCATTCAACTTAACCTCCTTTAGTACCTGCTCCTGAATTATACTCCTTGCCTCAACAAGCTGAGCCTCAAGATCAAGCTCTCTTTCTGTTACTTCAGAAGTGACTCCAGAGACTGGCCGAGCATCTTGAAGTTGAAACATACGATCCTTCAAGTTTCAGAGTAAAGGATGAAGACAATTACGTGTCAGTCATACACTACAATATTAAGAACTGTATATACCATCAGGTTCAGGTCTACCTTAATCGAGGCCATCTTGTTACGCAGACTTTCTTCAATTTGATCTCTGGCCATATGGAGAGGCAGGTCAAACATATCCTGAGAAACCACAAACCTCTCAGGTTAGAAGTTCCATCTTGAAAAGACTTATGCAAACCATTATTGTATTTTATTGACACGATTGCTTTACGTCCATACCGTTCGGCCACCCAGTGGGGATTGTGATGGATCAACCTCACGCTTTGCAGGACCGGATTGCTTGGTAGCACCATTTGGTGCATTGAGGAAATCACGCATGTCAACCTGTCATAAAATATCTCAAGCTAAAGTAACATGAAGCAATAACCGGTTTCTCGAGACCTACTTCAGGGGTAAAGTCAAAGATCCCCACCCAATGTATGTATATGTGTATATACATACATCTAGAGTCCAGATTCCAGTAACGAATTATATAAATAATGGGTGATGAGAGTTGTGTGACATCAACTGAAGTTTTCAACATAGCCTGCCATCTAATGCCTAAAAATTTCATCAATGCTTCACAGCTGGTTGCTTCTATTCTGGCATATCAATCAATTAAGTCTCTTTCACAATTCCATGGTAAATGGGTTTCAATTTAACACTTAATAGTATAGTATAACTATTTATATATACTCCATACTAAAAATTACAGACTTTTCTGTACCAGTTTGAATAACTATCTGTACAGAACTTTGAGCAATTCTTCTCTAAATCTTTTAGTCAACCTCTTCATCAGGTTTCCAATGACAACATCTACTCTTTTGTCCAATGCAAACACTTTTTTTGGGTATATATAAACAGAATATGCTGCTATAAACAGACAGCCAAACACCATTTTGACTACTGACTCATCAATTTGAGTGGGAGAACAACTAGCTGCTACAAGCCGACAATTAAATTTTACCTGCATTGATCGTAACAGAGCCCTCAATTCAGCATTTTCTGTCACTAGCTCTTGATTCTTTGCTTCATAGGATTCCACCTAAAATTGGTAAATTCTGTCACTAACAAAAATTAGAAATGAAACGGGGGCTTAAGAAAGTAAAGTACACTACTTACAATCTTTTTATAGAAGTCACCATCAGCCTTCTTTCCATTCCATGTACCACGTTGCCGGCCTTCTTTCTGTTTGATGTAGATCATGAAGAACACCATCAAGACATTTTCAATGAAAGTCCCTTTAAGGCCATGATTTCCAAATTACCTGAAGTAAATTCATAATCTCCATTCCTGATCTAGATTCCTTCTTCTTCTCCATTAGTACCTGGTTCAACTTTTCCTGTAAAGAAAAGATTACTTTAATAGTTCCTTAATGCTGAGAGTAATACTAAGTACAAAAAAAATACAAAAGAAAAACTACAACATACCTGAAGCTTTATGTACTCTTTTTCCTTTTTCTTCATCTCATGTATTTGTTGAGTTTTTACTTGCTGTATAGAGAAAATAAAATAGGAAAAAACAGTTAGCATTTACAGTGTTTAGAAACAGAAAAAAGGAATATGCAGCTGGGGAAGAAAAAATATATAAGAAGTCCCACGACCTGATTTCCAATGACCATCCTTTGAAACTCATCCTTCTCTTGCTGCAACTTTTCAATTTGCGCCTTAAATGCTGCAGCGGCTTTTGCTTCCTAACCAAGAATATTTTCGTTAACTTCACATAATTCGTCAACGCATAAGTTTGGTTATTATTATTATTGCTTTGTCAAAATGGTGCAAAAAATAGAGCAACTATTTGGTTAAGGAGAGAATACTCCTCTTCAAGCAACTCTTACCGTTCTAGTAATCGTTGCTATCTCTCTATCCTTGGCTGCTATTTGCGACTCCAACCTCTCCACTTTAGCTTCAAATCTGGATATGTCTGACATAAGCCTTCAGCAAACAAAGAAACAAAGTTTAGTGCAGAGTATCCCTAAAAACACAACTCTAAACCAGTATGAAACAATAATTCAATTCAGGTGGAACCTCAACCCCATCATTTAGAAAAGTGTCTTGTGTGCATATGCTTACAATAGTTTTCTTCTCTCACTCATTTTTTTAAGTACATCAAAATTTTAGAAGCATTTAACGCAGAAATTGTAAACCTGCACACTTCATTTTCCCAAACCTAAACTCAATCTCCACAACACATTGTAGTCCTATCGAAAGTTGCTTCTTCATTATTAACTAAACCAGCAAAACTGGCCCTAACTATCGCACATTGCCCAGATACAACAAGCCAATAGGATGAAAGAGAACTAACCGTTGCCTCTGCTCATTGGCAGACTCCCTGAACTCGATATCCCGCTGCCTCTGCTGCAGCAACGCATACAAGCAGTTGCAAGTCCTCGCTACCGAAACCTAACCACAAGCAACCCCAAACATCAAAACCCAATCCCTTCACACAAACTAACTAACATAACAAGAACATAACGATCACATACGGGGTCATTGGAGAAGAGATCAAGTGAGGCGGGAAACCCGAAGGTGACTAGGGTTTGATTCAGGTACTTTGCACAGTGCTCCAAGTTGTTCAGATCTGCAAACGCATCACTGATAAAACCACAAAAACAACCACATTGTATTCAGCTTAATGTAAACGAAGCTTATAAGTGCAAATTCCTTTAAGTATACTCTTCGGAAAACCCACCTGATTCCCAAACTTGCAGGCGAAACAGAAGACATCTGAGCAAATTAAAAATCAAAAAACGAAATTAAAAGCGACTCGAAACAAATTAAACGAAAGGGGAGAAAATAGTAGCGGTGAAGTTACTCGGAGATCGTGGTCGAAATCCAGCATTGTGGCGGCGGAAGCTAACGATCAACTGGTGAGGGGGAAATGAAGCAGATCTGACTGAGAAACTAAAGATTGGATGAATTTGAAATTGAAGAATGGCAAACATACAGTTATCAAGAAAAGTGATGATGGTGTTTTTATCCCCTTTTTTTTTTATTAGTCTACCTTTTCTGGATATAAAGGGAAAAGATTTCCAGGCTCTAGATTTCCCAACGACTTCAATTGACTGTTGCTGAAAGTCGGGACTTGGGAAATCACTAATCAGTTCAAATCTTCAAAATATGTACACGCTGTTTTTTTGTTTTTTTGTTTTTTTTTACCATCGAGATTTATTATACTCCACTCCTTACTTAGACCGGAAAGAAAGGGACTCAATCCCTCATTGTTTTTTACAAATCAAAATACCAGGAAACTATTTCTCCTAGTACTAAAGCATGTAGGCACTAGTACCTTCAAAGGAATGAGTAGTTTTGGTTAAGAATTGTCAGAAAATATTTGATATATATAAAAAGATTATTCTCAATATTATTTTGTACCCATTTTAGGATCAAGAATACCGTGCAACGCACAGTGAGACCCTTCTAGTTTAGGGAAAAACTTTTGATACCCCGTTTATGGAGCAATTAAGTTATTTTCCTAGTGAACTTGGAATTTGTATTAACTTAGATTTGGCTGGTTCTAAATTATGAGTTGTAACATTGATGGTTGAATTTTATATAAAGGTTGGACTTTTATATTTTCTTTATGCTGGTATACATGTAGAATTTTGAAATTATATATAGCAAATGGGTCACCGAGTACTCTTAACCCAGACCGAACTATTCAGGTACTAGGAAGTCCATGATGGGTTGCCGGTTGAATTTTCAACTAACAAGAAGTGCGGATACGTAGTCAGTTATGTACACCCCTAATTAGGGATGTTCTAAGATTATCCTTGGTGGAAGGATGCGTGGAGATAAATTTGGTGGATGTATGTGAATGTGTAGATAGTGGCGATGGGAATGGCGGATGAATTTGGTGAGGGAAATTCATCCGGTTAATTGAGAGCTTAATTACGGTCCTTTTGAAAAACTCCCACGTGAGATTGGGTATCAAAGTGTCCCCCATTAATATATTTTTCTCCAATGGATGGTTGCCACATAGAATTATGTTTATTTTCACGTGGGAGGGATTTGTTCGTAGATTTCTAAGGAAGTAAGGATCCATGTAGATGTAGTGGTGCATAAAAACCTTCCGTCACTTCTGTCGGATACGGGTGAAATTCAATCGGTTCAAATACCATTTGGATATATATATATATATATATTAAATATAACCAGATGTGTTCGAGTTTGGGTCACATTCGAGTTGTTTCAGAAAATATTAGGCAGGGTCAGGTTTAGGTCTAGTAATCTCAGATTCAAATGCAATCGGGAATTATTTTTTTGGAATCAAGTTCAGATCCGGTTTGTTTTGAGTTAGTTTGGTTCGGTTCGGGTTCATCCTCTTCAGATTTTGTCAGATTCGAGTATATTCAATTCGTGCATCGTTATAATGAACATGAAAATTATTTTTAGTACTTTTTAAACTTCTAATAACTAATCTAGTAAAATACTTATATTTACAACTGTAATATTAATTCATAGTTGAAGTTTGTATGTAATGTTTCGATCTCCTAAAATGTATGAGAACTTTTTTAAAAGATTCGGAAATTCAGGAGACCGACTCTTTTTTTATCTATTAAATATATTATTGGTCAAACATGGTGTAAGTCAATTATTAAAAGTCAAAATTTGCATGTTAAACTGGACGGTGAGAATACTTCTTTATAAAAACATCTCTCTTTTCATGTATAACTTTAGATTATTTAATTATCTATTAATTTTGTATTATTCTCATTTCTAAGGAATGTCTCATTCACTGATAAATTTATTCATAATATCAATATAATAAAAATGTACTAATTACTTATATATGAAAAATGAAAAATATAATATAATATAATAAAGTCAACAACTCTATATAATAAGAATTATATAGACGATACAATCATATTTGGATTTGGATAAGATCAATTTGGTTCACATTCAATTAGAGTCATTTTTCGGGTAGATCGAGTGCGGTTCAAAACTGGCCAGTTTTGATTTCGGGTATGAGTCTTATTCGAGTATATGTCCTTGTCGATTTTGACACTTTTATTCCAAGTTTAATTTGAATTTGGTGATTTTAAATTCAATCATCAACATGTATACTGCTCAGGTTCAAATGACCTTGTTCTTTAGGCACCATTCTTAAGAAAACCTCATTTTTGCTGATAAAAGCACATGTATATATAGGCTAAAATGTCCTTCAATTGAAAAGGTAAACATGCATAAATGTTGGCAAATATAGAAATGAGATAAGGTTAAAAAAAGTAAAATCATCATCTTATCCCCTCCCATTTTTGGCTAGTGTGTAAGAGAGTTATTGTAAAAAATCTTACACATTTAGCAAGTGAGCCATTATTATGAAACTGGAGGGAGTATTTCAGGTTGGCCGTTGTTCCCAAGCACCCATAATGATGTCATAACCTAGAAACAGCCCAAGGTTAGTTTGGTCAATTTGTCATCTGATAAAGAGCTGAGTGGGCAGGGTTCCAGAACTGGCCACCGAAATAGTTACAACTGAGCGGTTACGGTGATGCAGTTGAAGCCATTCAGTAGAATAAATATAGGAATTTTATTGTAGAAACTTGTATTTTTCCTTTATTTTACAGTTTTCTCTT
>JAAGWI010020380.1:0-11463 GCA_012274505.1 Galium porrigens var. tenue
GGGTTTAAGTATTTACCTATAGGGCATTTGTTGTAATATTTATAGGCATGGAAAATCCTAATTCAGTGAGTTTTGGAAATTATTTTACATGATTGAATGAAAGAGAGCTATAACATAATAACAAGGATTGTTTAGGAAATGAGCAATATTTTTGCTCCGGCAGCTATTGATGATATCTGCACTGCACAGAGATGATAAACATACCTTACTGATGGCATGCTGGAATCGTGTTTCCGCAGATCTGTTTTACAGTACTTTCTTCTTGTTCTAATCTTTCTTTTCCTTGAAGAGTGAAACCAGGGAATTGAGAGCGTGGGTGAGTTCAGTAAACAACATGGCATCTGCCACTAGCATAGTCAATGCCTGTATTTTATATGTATGCATAATTTAATCCAAATGGAGGTTTGGATTCGCGGAATAATCCAAATGGACAATGAGTGTCAAAGTTCAAATTAATTTTTAACTAGGTCAACACCGGTGACCCAAACCTCATTATCAGTGACCAAAATTTCAACGTTGGCGAAATTCCAACACCGGTGACCCAAACCTCATTATCAGCGATCAAAAATCTCAAGGATGGCGACCCAAAACTTCAACACTGGCAACGTCACCGTCTAACCTTGTCGCCGACAATCGTAACCCCACTGCTGGCAGTCGTAACCTCATCACCGGACCACCACCACACAACCGAAAAACTATTGCTACGCCGCCGCATGGCTACTAGAATCGCACTTGATCGCTGGAATCATACCTAAAACGGTCGAAATCCCCAAACTAGATTCCAGATTGCAACAATCGATTCTAGATCGCAATCCTCATCCTCGCTATCAATTGCATATCGCATTCTCACCATCACCGTGCTAACTATCATCACCGTGCTTGATTGCAAAAATCATGGGTTGCCAGTTCAAAAGAACAACCGGTGCGTGAGACCCGTTCAGATCCTCAATGGTGGAGACACCGAGGCGGTAAGGGCGATCAAGTGATCTTTCAATGTGATGCCAATAATCATTTATTTAATTTTTGGTGTCAAAACTTGTAGAAATTGGTTTACTATTCCCTGCCTCGAACTAGATTTTGTCTAAAAATAATAATTTTAGTTTTCAAAACTTATAAATATGCTCCCCTCGTTTCAATTGTTTGTTTACACGTACTGCTCAATTAGCCCTCATAGAGTCATTGTTGATTTATTTAACTTCTGATCTCCGCCGTGCCGCCGCCGTGAAGATAAACCCTGCAAAAACCCCCAAAAACCCCCTCCTCATGAACTTAACCAACACCATGAGCACAATCCACCGCCTGTGGGACCATCAACAAGTCCGCACGATCGTGAAGGTTCGCCTGAAATGGGTGAAGAACCGCGGCCTGGACCACATAATCGATGCCCAGACGGACCTGAAAGCCGCGTGCCTCCTCAAGGATGCCGTGGTCCGATCATCGACGGGGTTCCTGACGTCGAAGTCGCTGGAGGGGACGCAGAAGCTGCTCGGCCTCACCGTCCACACGCTGCGCTTCATGCGGAGGTACCCGACCTTGTTCCGCGAGTTCCCGCACCCGAAATGGCCGTCTCTCGTCTGCTTCGAGCTCACCGACATTGCGAAGCTTCTGCACGAGCAGGAGCTCAAGGTGCACGAGCAATGCCAGGATGATGCTGTTGAGAGGCTCTCCCGTGTGCTAATGATGTGTAGAACCAAAATGGTACTACGCTCTATCCTATAATTTGATAGATGTATAGCTAGTAATATAATCATGTGTGATATTGTTCGACTGGCTATCACATTTTTTAAATTTCGAATTTTTCATTTTTGTACAAAGATAAGAACATTAATTATGGTACTCTGTCAGTCCCAGAGTTTACTTCATCACCCTAAAGTTTGATATATGTATAGATTGTAATGTTATCACTTATGATATTTTTTACAATGATCTGATATCATACGATTTGGAACCCACTTATTTTTTACATAGCTAAGAATGTTACTAATCAACTATGTTAGAAAACTCTGTGATTATGTGAAAATACTGTTTTTTTCTTGGTGTTTTGGTAGTTTATTTTGCCTTTTGTTGTTTTATTATGGTTCAAGTTCTCTTCTTGATTTGGACATGTTGACATTGTAAATATCTGGAAAGAGACTTTTGAGAAAGCAGCTCAAGTGTTGATAGATAAAACATATGATTGTATAGTGTGTATCTTATGCCGATATATGATCAGTATAGCTGAATGCCCACAGTGAAGAAAGGCTTGATAGTGGCTGTATTGATTTTGATGTGTTTGTGAAAGGGTTACTGTTCAGGTGTTAATCTACCCTAGGTTTGTTATCTTTGTTCAATTTCTCTTCATGGTTTTGTTGGGCATCACCCTGGTTTATTTTATTTTTTAATGAACATATGAAATGGTGCCATCTGTTGCATTATATAGGAATTGTTTTTGACTCTTTGGAGATCTCACTGAAATAAAGAGAACGATTCTTTTATGCTGTTGATCCTGAGAAATGTTTGTAAAGATCTGTATGTGATGATTGTATTTTGTGATGTCTCCACAGCTGCCGTTGAAATCGCTGGTGCCGTTGAAATGGGATTTAGGGTTGCCCGATCATTTTGACAAGAACTTAGTTGAGAAGTTCACAGATCATTTTCAATTAGTCAGGGGAACGGATGGATTGCCCTGTGTGAAACTAGTTGGATGGCGTGAAGAGTTTGCTGTATCTGCATTGCAGAAGATGAATTATAAATCAGAATTAGGCAGTGGTAACGGTGATGATGGCGGAAGCAACAGTAATGTGTACCGAAAATTCAAGAGGAAAAAAGCTGTATTAGAGTTTCCGATGAGTTTCCCTAGAGGCTATGGAGGCCAAAACAAGGTGAAGGCTTGGATGGAGGAGTTTCAAAAGCTTCCTTATATTTCTCCTTATGAGGATTGCAAGAGGATTGACCCAGACAGTGAAATAATGGAGAAGAGGGTAGTCGGGGTTTTGCATGAGTTCTTGAGCTTGACTATATACAAAAAGACTAAGAGGAATTACTTGAGGTCTCTAAGAGAGGAATTGGTTCTTCCTTACAAGTTTACTAGACTGTTTACTAGGTATCCAGGATTATTTTACCTGTCGCTAAAATGCAAGACGACTACTGTTGCATTGAGAGAGGGGTATCGCCAGGGAAGACTCGTGGAACCTCACCCTTTGGCCAGACACAGGGATAAGTTCCATCATGTGATGAGAACTGGCTTGGCTTTTCGAGGCAAGGGCATTGATCTTCTATCTCAGTTGAATACTTTGGTTCATGCAGCTGATAATAAGGATGAAGGGGAATATCAAAGCGAAGAAGAAGAAGAAGATATTGAAATGATTTCAGAAGATGAGAGTGATAGTGATGGTGATTAGCATTTTACTCAATAAGGACAAAATTCCCATCTTCTGGAAGAACAAACTCCTCTGAGGTGAAGTAATCTACTACTATACTAATCTATATTAAAGTATTGACTTATCATCATGTGTTTCTTTGTGTTTTCTTGTTCATAATCCATATTCAATATGGAATTTTGGTACAATAACTCTACTACAGAATTCAGATCATCAATTTCTTTTTATTCAATTATTTTAGCTTTTCAGAAGAACTCAGAACTCAGATGTGTTTCGTACACTGTATTTCCACACTTGGTCGGATAGAATTGAAAACAAGTATGTTTCAAGTGATTTTAGGCTTTCTTTTTACCTTTTTGCAGGTTGTTGCTGAGAGTGGTAGCCATTGTCCAACTGATGAAGCAAGAAAGAATCCGCAAATTGTACTTGACCGTTCAAGTTTACACCCACTCTCATAAACTCTAGCTTTCCTCCCCGTTCCCCGATTTGTAGAAACAGTAGATATTTGGATTTTGCAGCATCAGCAATGTCAAGCCTGAAGAAAGGCCTTAGCTTGAGTGTATGCAATCTTCGCATCTCTCTCCCTGGAGGTGGTCTTTGAGGTCATAATGACCGGGGACATCCTTTTCCAGTGGCATCTTCTTCTTCAGCGTCTACAGAGATAATAGGCACACAACAATCAATAAGTTCAAGGTCATCCATAGGTGTAAAAATGTAGTTTCATAGGTGTAAAATGGCAGCTTCAATACCTTTGTTATGATGACATACAGAACCATACCATAGCCCTGGTAAAGGTGGTCATTTCACGCACTCCGACCGTCCCAAGCTCTGCCTTCACATCATTGGCCAAACCATGGAAAAGTTCCACCTAAAACCGTCCCAAGCTCTGCCTTCACATCATTGGCCAAACCATGGAAAAGTTCCACCTAAAAGGCAAATGCAGTATGTGATCAACAGCCCAAAAAAGTCTAACTTAAAGATACAGTATGTGATCAACAGTCCAAGATTTAAAGCTCTCTCTGCTCAGTATATAAGTATACCAAATAAGTCCAAGAAATGGAGTATACAGTTAGAATATATACCTGCTCAGTCAAATATGTAAGCAGCTGTCACTGGTTTCCATTGAGGAGAATTCTGAACTTGTCAATGTTGGTAATGCTGTTACTGAGCAAATAGTGAAATGGACGAGCCAAACTTGCATCAGGAACCAACCATTTGCTCAGTGACGGCATTACCAACATTGACAAGTTCAAAATTCTCCTCAATGGATATCAGGGACAGCTGCTTACATATTTGACTGAGCAGGTATATATTTTACCTATATACTCCATTTCTTGGACTTATTTGGTATAATTATATACTGATCAGGGAGAGCTTTAAATCTTGGACTGTTGATCACATACTGTATCTTTAAGTCAGACTTTTTGGGCTGTTGATCACATACTGTATTTGCCTTTTAGGTGAGACTTTCCCGTGGTTTGGCCAATGATGTGAAGGCAGAGATTGGGGCGGTTAGAGTGCGTTAAATGACAACCTTTACCAGGGCTGATGCTATGGTTCTGTATGCCATCATAACAAAGTATTGAAGCTGCCTTTTTACACCTATGAAACTGCTTTTTTACACCTATGGATGACCTTGAACTTATTGATTGTTGTTTGCCTTTTATCTCTGTAGACGATGAAGAAGAAGATGCTACTGGAAAAGGATGTGCCCCGGTCATTATGACCTCAAAGACCACCTCCAGGGAGAGATGCGAATATTGCATACACTCAAGCTAAGGCCCTTCTTCAGGCTCGGAACTTCTTATCTGCAGTGAGATGATCGATGGTTGAAACTGTCCCTGGGATCCATTGAGGAGAATTCTGAACTTGTCAATGTTGGTAATGTGAGCAAATAGTGAAATGGACGAGCCAAACTTGCATCAGGAACCAACCATTTGTCTTGAACCTGATGTCAACATATGAAAAACTTTCAAAGTGAAATACACTGAAAATCCGATCACTATGGAAAGCAGATAATAAGTTTCTGCCTAATTTCACAGATCACACTGTGGAAGTCAAACACACACACACGCATCACAGAGAAACTGAGCCGCAATTTGCAGAAACAAAGTCAAATTCACAGTATACAAGACGAAACAACCAATCGCACAACAATTATTAACTGCATGGCAAAGTCCTAATTCCAGAGAAATCCAAATTTCTACCTGATTTCTCACAGTTCACACACCGCAATTTGCAGAAACGAAGTCAAATTCACAGTATACAAGGCGAATCAACCAAGCGCACAACGATTATTAACTGCACCGCATAATCCTAATTCGAGAGAGAAACAAATTTCTACCTAATTTCACACACCGCGGAAGTCAACGCACATCAGACATAAATTGAGCCGTAATTTGCATAAACCAAATCAAATTCACCAGCCTACAACGCTACAAACATGAACTGCACTGCATAATTCTAATTTAAGAGTATAATTACTGTCATTGTTGCGGGAAAGCTTTTGCAGAAGAAACACGTTGAGTGTGTGTGACTGTTTGGGTGGTGATGTGAGAGAATGAGTAAATTTTATGATTATATAGGGCTTCTGTTTCCCAATTGCTTCTAGTATTTCGGAGAGTAAGCCCGGGAAGGGCCATGGCGATTTTGCGATTTCTGAAAGGGGAAAGGGGGTCGTTGGAGTTCACGATTTCGGCGAGTAGAAAACAGCTTATAAACTAGGAAGGTAGCCTTTTCTATTTAAATATTTGAGAAAAGTGCACTGGTACCCCAAGTTCTTTGTTGTGTGCTAATGTACCTCTGAGTTTTGGGAAAGTATTTTAGTACCCCTGGACATGCATTAACTTTGTAAATCATAACCCTGGAAGGTCTAACTGGCATCGAATTGTTTATTTTTTTATTTTTGTGTGACTTATACATATAAAAATAATCATGAATCATGGATTTAACATGTAAGGATATAAATTCCCCCTAACTCATAGATTTACGGCCATTTATAAACCACTGTCAAATTTTTGGCCAACATTTTCACTAGAAAGATGTTTATATAAATCACGGGGATGAACGTGGCAGAGGTAATGTGCGTCCTATGTATCGATCATATGATTTATGGTTGTTTTTATATTTTCAAGTAATTGAGAAATCGAAAATGGATAGCTCGAGGCAGACCAGATCTTCTAGAGGTACGAATTACAAAATCAACGCAGGTTCATGGGTACCATAACATTTTTCAAAAACTCAGGGATATATCGACACTTATTAAAGAACTCAGGGGTACCCCAACAATTTCCTCTAAATATTTTATTCCTTTGACATGTATTCTTGCACTTTAATCTAGTTGAATTTTGCCCAATTTGGTAAAAATAGATTTGATACATTTCAATTTAATACACTAGTTCAGTTCAGGAATTAATTCGATATATTGAACAAAAATGGGAGCTTACTTCTAGCTTAAAAAAATAAAATTACATTTATTAATATATGTTTAAAAATTCCTATATCTTAATGTTGATCAGAAGCATTATTAATGATGGTTTTTATTAATATAGTATTAAATAAGCTATATATCAAAATACACAAACCCGCTCATGGTGAGGCATGGACTTGGAGAATCCATTTCAATAAATTTTGGTTTAAAAAATAAACATTTAAAATTCGACGCATTAGTGACATTTCCTAAATGTTCAGGGACCTTTCTGTAAACCCACAAACTTAAGCTTCATTCACCCCCACCCACCCACCCCCTCCAAAAGAATCGATTAGATTCGTGAAATTGAGCAGTTACGCTGCCGTTCCACGCTCAGGTCACCGTGCTCAGATCTGCAATCACGACGATGCTTTCGAGGCGAGGAGTAGAGGTGCTCCGGGCGCGGCAGAAGGTCGTGATGGTCAGCGCCGGTATCGATTACAATGACGTAAGGGCTAGTCAGCTTAGATTCAGGGTTCTTTGTCCTCGGAGGTTGGCCGCAAGTGGCGCCGTCGTTGCCGCAGGAAGGCTCCTGGTACTGAACCAGCTTGTCATCAATGACGGCGATGATGATGGGGTAATCGCGTTTGAATTTCAGAGCCTCACGACGGTTGATCGATCCAGTCCTTCACTAGCCTCACGACGGCGACGACGGTTGACATGACGGTTGATCGATCACGTTTGAATTTGATAGCCTCATGAGTAGGGCTGGCTGCAGATTGATCGATCCAGTTGGAGGAGGCGCGGTTGCATGAGACAATTTTTTATGATAATGATGAATTGATGATGATGATTGATGATTCCGGTGGCGGTTCGGTGGTGGTCCGGTGAGGTCACCGGCGTTGACGTTAGGGTCGACGACGTTGAGGTTGGGGATTGCCAATGTTTAGATCATCAGATGCGAGGGTCTCCGACATTTATGTTGGGGATTACCGATGTTTAGGTCGTACGGGGTGATGTTGGGATCTCTAGCGTTGATGTTGAGGGTCACCGGTGTTGAGGTTGGGAGGTCGGTGGAGTTTGGATTGGGGAAGGTGAGGTTGGGGTCTCAGGCATTTATATTGAGGGTCGCCAGCAACAGCCTGAGGTGGCAGCAATGCAGTGGTTGATGGGGTGACAGCTAGATAGAACAATATAGGAGAAGAATTGCGAATATAGGCCCAAAAATGAATATTTACAATTTGACCCCAAAACTTATAGTGTGGCTCTATGGGGTCATGCCTCATGTGAAACTGACACACAAGAGACTCTCATAATAATATATTCATTTTTATACTTAAAATATGGATTGTAATACAGTAAAATCAGACCTAGCAGGTCAGTTAAAATATTATTAAAGATGGTTAGATATTATTAAAGATAGCCATTTTCCCATTAATTAGCTAAGGAATTAAGTTTCCACCATGTTCCAATTCGCTCGAAATTATTTATAACTTCTATCATTTAGTTCGAAATGTAATTTTATGAAAATTAGTTTTATTTTAGTTGTACCACTATTATTATCATTTAAATATTTAGTTCATATCTTTAAGAAAACATGCCCATAAAAATACCTTGATTTGAAATTTTGAATAACTTATAATACATATTATTTATAATTAAAATGATACATTATTTATAAATTATAGACCAAAGTGCTCATATAACCTTCAGTTCTGGATTAAATGCGAATATAAACACGAGTTTTTTATAAGTGCAATTTAACCCTATATTATATTTTCAATGAGTTTTTGACCAGTAAAACCAGTGATATATGAAATTCAGTTCAAATTCAAAGGGTATTTTTGTCTATTCACACAGGCATGTGCCAGAATTAGACCTATCAAACCCACTCAACATGTCTAGGGTTATACTTTACATAAAATTGGCGTTATAATAACACTTGAGACATTTGGCTTCCTTCCCTTCCAAATCTCATAGGCAGTCTTGTTGGTATATGGTCTCAAATAGACTCTATTGAGGACATAACAGGCTGTATTCACCGCTTCAGCCCACCATTTCTTATGAATATTCTTCTAAGTTAGCATAGTTCTAGCCATCTCTTGTAGAGTCATATTTTTCCTTTCCACTATACCATTTTGTTGTGGAGTAATTGGTGCAGAAAACTCATGCAAAATCCCAAGTTCATCACAAAATAATTCAAATTGGGAATTCTCAAACTCTCTTCCATGATCACTACGAATCCTTATCACCTTCCCAATAGAACTACCTTTCTTAGTCTGCAGTCTAACCACCAAATTCTTAAACACATGCACAACCTCTGACTTTTCTTTGAGAAAGTCCACCCAAGTATATCTCAAATAATCATCAACACACACAAAAATATACTTTTTTCCTTGGACACTAGGAGTACTAACAGGGCCCATTAAATCCATATGCAACAATTCAAGCACCCTACAAGTGGTAATATCATTGACAAAAGAGTGAGATGCTCGAATTTGCTTACCTTGTTGGCATGGATGACAGATAACTTCTTTTTTGAAAGCAATTTCAGGAAACCCTCAAACAACATTGAGTTTTGAGACCTTAGCAAGATTCTTCAAATTCACATGACCAAGCCTCTTATGCCATAGTGTTGAGTTGTCCACGCTGGCATTAAATCAAGGAACATCCTAAACCAACAGATAACAATTGTCTGCTGATCTTGCTCCAGTAAACACTTCATCTCCATGATTTACTAAACACTTCTCCTTGTCAAAAAACACAGTCATCTTGCTGTCACATAAATGACTGATGTTGAGCAAGTTTGCTTTCAATCAATCCACTAGCAACACATCTCTGAAAATGGGAAATCCTTCAAGCACTAGTTCTCCTTTACCAACAACTTTGCTTCGCTTCCCATCTCCAAACTTCATATATCCACCAAAGCCGTGAACAATATTCTTGAGCAATTCAGGATTTCCTGTCATGTGTCGTGAACATACACTGTCACAGTACCACGAATCCTCTGAGAGTAGATTATGACAGGTATAACTAGTCAAACAAACAAACGTAGCCTTGGGCATCCACACTTTCTTGACCTTCTGTCTGCTCCCGGGGTTATAACTCCGGATATCCTTCAACACATCTTTAGCCAATCTATAGCACCGATTTTTGACAAGCCTTTCACGACCGCAATAACTACACCTTCTAACCCTTCTCTTCTTCTCACGATCAACTATAGGCATAGTAGAAGGCACTTCAGCTTTCATCAATAAAGGTTTGACATAACCAAAACCATGTCTAGATGTCCGTCCTATGCTAAGTGTGTCCTCTAAACTTGCTGTTCCTATATTCAACTTCCTGATGGAATTTTTAGAGTCTTCGGCACGTGCAGTCATCTTGTCTAGACTAGCTATAAGAGCATTCTTCTCTTGTTGAAGCATCACTACAGATTAACTCAATGCATTCTCCCTCTGAGCCAACGCAGCATTCTCGGATCTTAAACTCTCAATACAAGCTTTAGACTTTATCCATTTGTCATACACTTCTTCATAGCTCATCCGACTGTCACCATTCTCAACATTATCATCCACCAGACTTCTAGGGTTATAACCTGATAATGATCCGCTAGTCTCATGAAATCTTGCACCAAATGCTACATAATTACTGGTGAAGTCTTTATCTTCATCATCTTCATCATCTTCACTCTAAGACGTGATTAGAGACTTGTTCTGCTGCTTTAACTTGAGATTTGCACACTGAGCTTGAATATGACCAACTCCTCCGCATTCTCTACACTTAACCATCCCAGGGTTGTCATTTTGACCTCTAAGATTTTGTTGTGCATGCTGCTCATTCTGTTGCCAATTATTACCATGCTAATTGTTCTGTTCAAATCTCTGTCCACGATTGTTTGAGGCATTCTAAAAACGAGGCCTACTTCCCATTGCCTGTTGATAGGCAGTTTTCCCACGTCGTTAGATAGGAACCCCGCGAGGCCAAAATACTATTTGTAAATCACCTACGAACTATCGATTACTATAGACTAGCTAGCGGTAAGCAAGGGTCAAACCACAGGGAGAAGGGATTCATTTGGGTGGTTTACAAGAGATTCGTAAAACATATATATAGAAAACATGTAAATGGGGAGGGGATTGAGAGTTGGTTTGTTACACTACGAAGAAAACTAAACTAGACTAAACTAAGCTAACAACAAATACAAGGCCTTGGGAGGCTATTGACTTCAACTTCTAGCTATCAATTTACAATTGGTTTTATGCTTCGTATTTAAGGCTCATGATCATAAGTTATGGATGAATCATCTCTCATTGGAGACGAATATCCTATTCTCACGACAATAGCTAGTGAGGATGACCACATCACTCAAGAGCCCTCACTCTCGAGAGACCTAGACGAAAGTGTCATAGATAACTCGACAATGGTATTGCAAACGGAGAATCGACGAACTCGCCCACACTCACCGATAGCATGAGCATGAAAACGAGACGTTTGAAAACTACCAAGAACCAAAAGGTTCCTAGTTAGCTACAACACGACATAGGGGTAAACGGTAGTGTTATACCCACGAGTCTAGCAATTAGAATGCATGTAATCATACGTTGGAAATGGACAACTCGACTCTAGCATACAACTACATATAATGAGGAAGCAATGATAGCATTACACTCTTACAACAACATGCATTTGATTCAA
>JAAGWI010020528.1:0-10241 GCA_012274505.1 Galium porrigens var. tenue
CGATGGAATGAAACTGGATCGGGGAGAAAGATTCGCTTTGAGAGAGAATTTTACTGTAGAAAGGGATAGAAAAAGCGATCTAAAAGGGATAAATCAAATGAATGTCAATGTTCATCTTTGTCTTTGTTTGCATATTAGCCACCTAACCGTTTCGAATTTGTTAGGAAAGTTAGTTATATGTATGATTTGGTTAGTGCAAAAATAGAATCTATTCATTATTCTATAAGGCATCTAAAATCTAAATATTTAAAGCGTTTAATTGAAACAAACCTAATTACCATAATTATTGTGGAATCTAATTAAGTGTTATATTACTCTAATTTTAGTTATGAATGTAATTACCATAATTATAATTAATGAATGACAATTATTGTAATTTTATATTGGATGATCATAGGTGACAGTTTGTGATTAGCTATCCGTATATCTCAAAAATCAGGATTCCCCGGATGAATATTTTTCTCTTATTTTATTAGCCTCTTATTATGTTACTTTTAATTATTTATTTTAATAAAAATTTCATTTATATGTTGTAAATATGTCTATATAATTAGTTCAAACTGTTTGTGTCATTAGTTCTATTTTATTGTACTTTCTTTTGTTTACTAAATTTTTTTATTTATTTAAATATGGTAAATGAACTAGTTGAGTTAGAAATACAAACAAATTTTACAAACTCACAAACTATTCTAATAAACATACGAGAAATCATTCGTGCTACCATTACCTTATGGTAGAATGATGTCACCCAAAATTTTGTAAATATTATAATCAGTATCGTTATCTTATACTATGTTTACTTTAATTTAAAAATATATTAGTATCAATTTTTTGTAATCTAATATTATTTGAATCATGGAATATATTGTGTTACGCCAACTTTCTTTATTTGTATTAGAATTATTCAAATAGTTTATAGTTCTATAATTGTTCCCTACCGACAACTACCTTCATTAGTTGATGACATTCAAATATAATGCCATTTAGCTTTTAAAAAAAAAAGACATTCAAATATAATTGTTATAGAACTAAAAAAAAATCTATCAAAATTTCTCTTTTAACCTTTTTTAGAGTTTTAATATTTTTATTCCACTTAACCATTCAAAAGACCATGATTTTAAATATTACTAGATGATGTTTTATTTAATTTTATATCTCAATGACTTTTAACACTCTTATCTTTGCTTTGTCATTAGAAACACATGGTGAATACCTTAAAGAAACAATAAATGAAATTAACTCAAAGAATAAATGGCATATTTACAGCACACCAAGGTTGAGAATGGGGATGATGATGGTAACTTAGAGCATAAATAAAATAGGAAAGCAAGAAACATCACATTCCAAAACTGGTCTGCCATACTCTGATACAATGCTTTTGCCTAATTGCTACAATTACACAAAAAAAGTTAGGCAATTACCAAGCGACGGTTAGCTAAAAACTTGCACGTGAAATCCTGCCCATAAAAGTAGTGTGTAGCTTCTTCCTTTTCCATGGTCGTTTTTGTTTGTTCGCCTCATTTTTAGTACGCCATGACTCGGGCTACCGTCGCCGGAAATGATGACAATTCCGGCGGTAGAAATGGCCGGACGGTCCTCGTCGGAGTGAAGCTGGACGCCCAAAGTCGGGAGCTTCTCACTTGGGCTCTCGTCAAGGTCGCTCAGCCTGGTGATCGTGTCATTGCTCTCCACGTTCTTGACACTAATGGTACTTTCACACACACTCACACACTGCCTTCGTTTCTGAAGATTTTCTCCTCTTTTTTTTGTTTGGAATTTTGTGAGAGCCCTTTTGGGGTATTTTTCACTGGAGTGTTTAAGTTTGGTTGTAATTTTGATGCAGAAACGGTGGATCGTGAGGGGAAATCGTCTCTGCTGTCTCTTGTGAAAGCTTTTGACTCTGTTCTTGCAGTTTATGAGGGCTTCTGCAACCTCAGACAGGTTCGAATTACTTTCCTTTTTTATTATTTTTTGTTTGAGAATTGTCGGTGGCATCCACCCCTTTGGCTTTTGGGGGGATTTTGTGCTTGTGATCACTTTCATGTGTTGAGATGTGCTAGGAAATTAGAAAGGCTGCAGAATATAAGGACTGTTTGTTGAAATAATGTAGGTGGATCTCAAACTGAAAATATGTAGGGGTTCATCCACTAGAAAGATTTTGGTCCGTGAAGCGCAGACTTACTTTGCAACTGAGCTTATAGTTGGGACATCTAGGACTCACCATACCATCAGGTCATCAGCTTCTGTTGCTAAATACTGTGCCAGGAAATTGGCAAAGGAGTGCTCAACTTTAGCAGTGAATAATGGCAAGGTTGTCTTTCATAAGGAAGCCGCGTCTTCTTCCCATTTCAGCATAAGAGGTTAGAAATAGTGTTGAATTTAATTGCTTTCTTGAGGGGTTTGTGTTTGTTATGCAAAAGTTTCAATTTTTATAGTGTGTGTTCTCTCTGGCTGCAGAACTTGAGCATCACCATAGGAATGGTCTACTTAGTGCGATTCAGAGGTCCTTAACTGAAAATGTGAAAACAATCTCTGATGGTAATGGTAAGGGGCTTGCAACATCTCAGCCAGCTAGTTCTGGGAATGCTGCTTCTGGCTGTCCAGATATTGCCCTGAAACAACTTTGTTCTGTTTGCTCGGTTGGTGCTGTATTGAAAAATGAAAAGTGTGCACAACTAACGGAAGAATCTTCCGACAATGGCAGCAATGATACCTCAATGGCTGTTGTGCCAGTAAGGAAGACGGAAGTTGCTTCTAGTTCAATTTCATTGATAAAGGATTTGCCTGAAGCTGTACCTGGTTGGCCACTTCTTCAGCGTACAACATTGTCGAACAAGCTAGCTGCTGACAACTCTTCAGTTCGAAAGATCTCTGTGGTTCAGTGGGCACTGCGCTTACCCAGTCGGCAGTTTTTGTCCATTGAATCTGGTGATTCTGATGACAACCGATCAGCTAAAATAGATGAAGAATCTGGTGCCATTGTTCCTGTTGGGGGGGAATCTATGCATCAGCCGGATTCTCCACACAGAATCTCAAATGCCTTACCGAAGGCATTGGAAGGTCTTCATGAAAAATACTCTGCAACGTGTCGATTATTTACATGCAAGGAACTTTGTTCTGCAACTTCAAATTTTAAACCTGGTATGTACTTCTGACTCTGAGGCTCTGACGTCCACCACTTTTCGCTGATCTTTTTAATTGTTTAACCACTTAACTTATGCATATCTGTTTCTTGAATCCCTAGATAATATGGTTGGTAAAGGTGGCAGCAGCAGGGTTTATCGAGGTTGTCTGCCAGACGGCAAGGAGCTTGCTGTAAAGATCTTGAAACCATCTGATGATGCTTTGACAGAATTTCTTCTAGAAATTGAGATTATTACAGCCTTGAATCACAAAAATATTATCTCTCTTTTTGGTTTCTGTTTTGAGGACAATCAACTTCTGTTGGTTTATGATTTCATTTCAAGGGGAAGCCTCGAAGACAATCTTAATGGTATTCACTTTGTTTATATTTTCCAGTTTAGGCCTTTTCATTTGAGTGAAGATTTCACTGTTCTAAATGTAGTTAATTCCTTGTTGGAAATCACAAATCAGGTATGAAGAAGGATCCACTTTCATTTGGGTGGAAACGTAGATATAGGGTGGCTGTTGGTGTTGCTCAGGCATTGGAATATCTTCATAATAGAGAGGATCAGCCCGTCATTCACAGGGATGTGAAATCGTCAAATATACTACTCGCTGATGATTTTGAACCACAGGTATAATTGTAATTCTATCCTGATGTTGAACTCATGTCTCATATATCTCACATTTGTTCAATTCTGAACCAGCTCTCTGACTTTGGACTGGCAAAATGGGCTTCAACCACCTCATCTCATACAACATGCACTGATGTTGCTGGAACTTTCGGGTGTGTGAATAATTATTGCTTCTATTTGAGATTTTTATATAGTAAAATTGCCACTAAGCTGGAGACACTGTACATTTTGTGTATTGCGGAAGAAGTTATCCATTTGATGAAAGCAAGTCTCTGAAGGAACCTTTGTGAATATTGTCCAACTGCAGAAGAAGAATGTATCTAAAGATGAAAACCTAGATAGTTATTTTCTTCTCAAATTGCTATTTTGCTGATGCTTATCTTTCTAATGTTTCTGTATGCCAGTTACTTGGCTCCGGAATATTTTATGTATGGGAAAGTCAATGAGAAGATTGATGTTTATGCATTTGGCGTAGTCCTCCTTGAGCTTCTTTCTGGAAGGAAGCCCATTAGCAATGACTATCCAAAGGGTCAAGAAAGCATTGTTTTATGGGTATGTTCTTACCCATTATAGCTTACCGATGCACATTTTCTCTGATCTTGAATGATATAAATTGTTTCAATCCACTAACTTTCAGGCGAAACCAATTTTAAACTCTGGAAAGTTCACACAACTGCTTGATCCGAATTTGGATGGTAACTATGACGCTGATGAATTGGAGAGAGTGGTTTTAGCTTCATCACTATGTATTAGACGTGCTCCAAGAGCCAGGCCTCAAATGAGCCTCGTACGTATATTCTAACTGTCACCTTGAATTGCAACTTACTACCCTTCAGACAAATAATATTTGCCCTTTCTATTTCGAAACAATGAAAATGATACTGATAAACACACTATTGTCCTTTATCCTCCTGATTACTTTTGCTACATGTTGCTATGTGTTTACCTTTGTTATTTGATGACGTGAGGAGTTACACTGAAAGAGCGTGGCTACCTCTATAGCTCTGACAAAGTACAGTTAGTTGGACATAAAACTTTCATTTCCTTGTTATTATCAGTCTCTGAATCATGAATGCGGTATGAGTAGTGACCCCTGTTCTTGATTTGTTGCATTGTGGTTATTAGCATAACACCTTCATCTGCCGACTCTGTAAGTCTATAGCAGCTGATCCTCTCAGTACAGAGCCAATGATCATTCATTTGTTATTTGTTTGTAATTTCCAATTCAGTTGTTCAAGGTATGAGCTTGTATGTAATTTTAAGAATTCTCTCTCCTCAGACGCTCAAAATTAGATGAGTCAAATCCTCAACAGTTTTGGTTTAAAATGTGTTGTTTGATCTCTGAATGCCTATCCCTGATTACAAGAAGGAATGTTTGATCTCATTCTTGAACTTTCTTAATATTTGCCTGATCCCAACCTTGATTATAACAAGGAATCTCATTCTCATTCTTGATCTTTCCTAAATTGTGCCTGATTCTCAGTTTATTTACTTTCGTCTGTGAATGTTTTTTTGCAGATTGTAAAGCTCCTTCAGGGAGATGTTAAGGTGACTAAGTGGGCAAGGCTACAAGTAAATGCTGCAGAAGGGATCAGTGTTGTTACTAATTTAGAAGGGGGTGATGCTGTAGATGACGACACTTTCTCACAGTCGAATCTCCAATCCCATCTGAACCTTGCACTGCTTGGCGTGGAGGACTCCCTCTCGAGCATCGATCAAAGCATTTCACTGGAAGACTATTTACAAGGAAGGTGGAGTAGGTCATCAAGCTTCGACTAACAAATGGGCACGGATGGTCAAGGTCTTTGCCGTTTCTTTCTGTACATTGTGCTTAGTGGTATTGGATGTGAGGTGGTTTGCTGGTGTGCCCTCCTCCTAACCATTGAAATGTAGAAAATTTGATGGGGGTGTTAGATTTGTGAGATCTTTGTTCAGTTCCCTCTGTGGAATCTGAGTGATGAACTGAACCTGCTTTGATTGCTCATCATAATTGTACACGAATGTGTATAAAAAAAATATATGGTGGTTCTGCAAGAGAGAGGTATCTCTCAGTGCTTGATTAAATGTGCAGAAAAGTTCAAGAAATAATTCTTTGCAAACTCTAGAGAAAACCTTTGAAATGGGATGAGTTACATATATATGTACTTTTCTCGAGCTCCGAATAATACAAAACCCTAGAAAGCCTGATGATAGTTGATCAGGCCCATGGATATGTGCATGACCCAGATATTCGGGTCGGATACCCACAAGGACGAGGTTGGTGTCAGCTACCTTGGCTCCTTATGATAGCACGTACTACAGTATCCGACCCAGGGAAAGGGATGTACAACTCATGTGCCCCTTGTCTCCCGAATGTACAAATTAGTGACTCATTCTGATGAGTAACCAGATTGGCCCATTGGCCAAACCATCACTAAAAATACTCAAATCAAATCAGTTGCAAGGTATGTAATCTATTCTCTCAAGCTCATCCTCTTGAGTTTCCGTACCTTTCCTCTCATAATCTCCCATCTCATCGTCACACCGCAGCAGTTACCCTCAGGTAGCTCCAGGCCTCTGTTTTGTAGGTTGCGCCGTCCGAGGCTACCGACAGACCAAGGCCCAACCCTCGGGTAGCCGAAGTAGAGGTGCAGCATCAAGTTGGCACGTCCGGTGGGACCCCACTATCGGATAATCCCCCTTTTCGTTATTTATAACGGTGATAGAGATGAAGAGTAAACCTGGTAGACCCAAGAAGGTGAGGATCACCACTTCAGGCCCTCTCAGGCAACGGGACGATGACTCTGCTGACCCGACCCTCTAGCATATGTGCGAGGAACGAAGGCGCGAGCGAGGACAGGAAGAGTCAGCCAAGTTGGGAGAACAGGAGAGCCCAGAGAGTCTGGACATGATGGAGTTTATGCAAGTTAAGGCAGAAGAATACCGACGATGGTTGTTGGAGAAGGGCCATACCTCGGGGCTTTTGGTATCTCAAGTCCCGGCCTCGGGAGTGGAGGTGCCTCGGACCTTGGTATCGGAGCCAACCTCGGTTCCAGTTCGAGTGCCGACACCTGTCCCGGGCAACTTCGAGCCTCGGGGGACAGCTCCCCCGATGGTAGTTATTAATGTGGAAGATGACGCCAGACAGAGGGTAAATTCGACAGTGGTACCCCCGTCATTTCCCCATGGCTCGGGCAGCACCCTGGGGTCTTCCATGGTTCATACCAATGCATCCCAGGTCGCTGGCACCAGGCTATCATTCGAGTCAGCATGGTTACCCCAACAACGTCGAAAATGTCGGAGAATATGGAGGAGTATCGGCTGGCTTCGGATATGCAGGAGGATTTGGAGGAGCGTCAGCTGGCTTCAGATATGTAGGATGATATGGTGGAGCGTCGACGGGCATTAGGTATGATGAAGGATATGGAGCAGGATCGTTAGGGGGCTACGTGGATCGGTAGGGGCCGGGACACGCTAGAGGATATGGGGGATCGTACGTGCATGATCCTGATAGGGTGGCTCATATGTACCCTCATCGGATAGTGGTGGATCATGCAGCGCCCGACCCCAATTCTCTAGAGGCTCGGTTGGATAAGCTGGTAAGAAGAAATGGGGTGATGTCGGCTTTCCCCTGGACCCAGTACATACTTTCATACCCATGGCCGTCAGGTATGAGAGTGCTAGAGGGCATCCTCACCTACAATGGGGAAGAAGAGTTTGTTCAAACTTACCAGAATCTGATGATGTCAAGGGACATCCCCGAGCCTCTACGGTGCAAGATGATGGGCTGCTACCTGAGTGAAAATTGCTTATCGTGGTTTGATTCCCTGCCGAGGGAAAGCTTGAGAGATTACTACGATTTCTGCAAAGCCCTACTGTTCCGATACTCTCAGATGAAGAAGGAGAGTAAGCAGCTAGCAGAACTCTTAGCTACAAGGCAGAAGGCCACTGAGAGTCCCATGGAGAATTATAGAAGGTATATGGATGATAGCATGAAGGTGGCTGACAAACAGCAGCAGGAGAAGACAGTCATTAGCTAGTTCATAAACGGATTGAGGGATAACGCGTTGTTCCAAAAGTTGATCCAGAACATCCCAACACGTTCCATATTCTGCAAGTTGTTGTGCAGTTGTATTGTGCTGTGAGTGATGCCACAAGAAGGAGAAATGAGGAAATGCGAGGCTTCTTCTCGGAGAAGGGTGAAGGGAAAAAGGTACCTGAATCAGGACGGGGATATTCGGGACCATCCGCGAGTACTCAGCCTCGGATAGAAACATGCACCCCATTATCTAAGACGCGTTCGGAGATTCTCATGATCCACCGGAATCTGTTTGCCGATCCCCAACCAATTTGAGGTGCCCCTTTATAGGAAAACTCGGATAAGTGGTGTGACTACCACAAATCTCACGGTCATACAACAGACGGATGTAGGGGCCTCCAGAATGAGATTGAGAAGCTGATAGAGAGAGGAAAGTTGAAAGATTGTGTGGCTATGGAGGCTCGGAGGGAAACACAGTAGCAAGTTCCGGCTAAGAAGAAGAAGAAGTGGAGGGGCGACCAGAATCGAAGGAATGCTCCTAGAGATGGGAACCTGGCTCCTGCTCAACCAGTTGCAGTTGCAGCTCCTACTCCGCAGGCAGTGCCGAACAAGATGATTAACGTTATCAGTGGGGTAGTGGGAGATGGTGCCCAATCGTTCTCGCCGGCTAAAGCCCGGACCCGCTATATTCCGGCGAGGGAGGTGCAAGGAAAGAGATTCAAGCCTTATGAAACTATAACTTTTTCCGAGGAAGATGCAGTGCCCTCACAGATGCCGCATTCTGATCCAATGGTGGTGACGACGGAGATAGAAGGATTCACAGTGAAGAGGGTCTTCATTGATGATGGTAGCAGTGTGGAGATAATGTTTGCCTCATGTTTTGACCAGCTCGGGATTGGTAGGCAGAACCTGAGGCCGTCTCTTTCCCCATTGTCGGGGTTTACCGGGAAACCTGAGACTTTCTTAGGCATAATACCGCTGAATGTTATGATGGTCGATGATGCAGACAGGAGCAAGAGGGTGTCGGTCCTTTGTAACTTTGCGGTTATTGATGCCCCGTCGCCGTACAATGTCATTATGGGTCGACCATGGCTGACCCAGGCTCGGGTGGCGTGCTGCCCTTACCTCTTAACTATGAAATTTCCCACAAAGAAACATGGGGTGGCAGTCATCCAAGGGTGCCACACAGTGGCTCGGAGTTGTATGCTAACAACAATTAAGGATGCAAAGAAGGCCATAGAGGTTGTGCATGAGGAGGCCCTTCGGCAGGAGGTAGAAGAAGTCAGGGGCGGGAGTAGAGGAACCGTGACCATCGGGAAGGACTTACCCGAGGTGGTGAAGGAGAATTTGCATCAACTACTGGCAAAGTATGAAGGGGTCTTTGCATGAAGCATGGATGATCTCCCCAGGATACCACTCGAGGTTGCAGTACACAAACTAAATGTTAGCCCCACTACCAAATCGGTGAGCAGAAGAGGAGAGTGTTTGCTAGTGAAAGGGCACAATTCATCAAGAAAGAGGTACATAAGTTGAAGATAGCAGGTGTTGTGGAAGAGATTGTGTATCCAGAGTGGATAGCCAACCCGGCCTTGGTGAAGAAGCACAATGGAAGTTGGAGGATGTGAATTGACTTCACAGATCTGAACAGGTGTTGCTCGAAGGATAGTTATCCTCTGCCCCCCGGTTGACAAGTTGGTGGAAGTTATCACGGGGTATCGGGTGTTAGCCTTTTTTATGCTCATAAGGGCTATCACCAGATCCAAATGGCAGAGGAGGATAAGGCAAAGACTTCTTTCATAACCGACGCAGGAACTTTCTGATACAAGAAGATGCCCTTCGGTTTGAAAAATGCAAGAGCTACATACCAACGAATGGTGGATAGATTGTTTAACGAGCAGGTGGGTCAGAACATGGAAATCTATGTGGATGACATGGTAGTAAAGTGCCGAAGCTGGGATGATTTCTTACCAGATCTAGAAGAGATGTTTGGGAAACTGAAGGCCACAAACCTAAAGTTGAACTCATCCAAGAGCACGATTGGGGTAGGTGCTGGGAATTTCCTCGGATTTATGGTGTCCAGCTGAGGCATAGACGTGAATCCAGAGAAGGTGAAAGCCATAGCTCGGATGGCTTTGCCTAAAGTGGTGAAAGATGTGTAGAGGTTGACAGGATCTTTGGCAGCATTGAGTCGTTTCCTGTCTAAAGGAGTGGAGAGGCAGTTTTCATTCTTCAACATACTCCGGAGGGCCAAGAAGTTTGAGTGGTCTGAAGAGTGTGAAGAGGCGTTCCAAGGTTTGAGAGGCACTTGGAGCACCTGCCGACCCTTAAGAAGTCAAACCCGGGGGAAGAGTTGTACTTGTACATAGCTTCATCAGCAGAGGCTATGTACAAGTAAAACTCTTCCCCCAGGTTTGACTTCTTAAGGGTCGGCAGGTGCTCTATCAGCAGAGGCTGTCAGTGCTGTG
>JAAGWI010020615.1:4698-19521 GCA_012274505.1 Galium porrigens var. tenue
CATCAGAGTTATAACCCTGCAAACTTACGTCAGACAGGAGGAAAAGTACTCATGGTTATAACCCTCGAGATCCAGATTTCAGAAACCAAAATTGAGAAGGTTGCAGATTAGTTTATGCTAAATTGACAATGCGAAAAAACTATTTTTAGCAACCGAACTAGTCAATATCCAGTTTGTGTTTGATTATATTTCTTAACAACTTTAGAAGTTGTAATTAAGGTGAAGCTCTAATCATAAAAAACTATTCCTTATAGAATTTGACTAGGAATATTTCATTCCTTTTCTAACTAGTTTAATTCGGGTAGAATTAGTTCTGGAGAAGGAAACACAAGGTGCAAGCTTGTGTATAAATACAGACGATCAAAGGGAGGAGAAGGTACGATTCCTACAGCAGTCCATCGAGCAGCATCAGCAAAGCTTTGGAGGAATCGGCACAATCTTCTGTCTACGTTTGTCTTGCAACTCTTGCAGCAAACAACGATAGTATTTGTGTTCATCAAGGTCAGAAACACCAGCCAGTGATTCTCGGGAGAGAAGGTTCTGCGTCGACGAGATCGAGGTCATCGAGGAGATTGATCAAGGCGAACCAGCACCTATCAAAGGTACGTGATAGAAACTTAGTCAATAGCTCCGCAGACGTAGGTTTTAACACCGAACTGCGTAATCAATTCTGTGTTTTATTTACTTTTCAGTACTATAGAGTTATAACCCCAAGCACAGGTGATAGAGTTATAACCTCAGTCACCAGAATATTGATTAAAGGGAAAATTTGGTAAAACCGAATTTTCAACAAAAATGCCGATCTCCAATGTACTAGCAAACACACATACTATGCTAGTGTCGAGAACAGAAGCTATCTTCATTAATACTTTAATATAATGTTTAAGAAGATATCCAAGCCATGGCAGATTTTGATCTACACCAAGCATATTGATACCGAACATAATTACCTGCACTATCCCTTTTAATGAAATGAAAGAAATAAATCCATGTCAGAGTTCGTACAAATTCAATTTGTACAATCGCCAAGTATGCACATAGTAAAAACTTAAATAGTGGCTGCTTCAACGAGAGGCGTGGTTGCTTAACTCTGGATGGTGCAAAGGCAGACCTACAAAAATATGCTATGCACGTTTCTTGATCTTCATGCTCCATCATACAGCAATGGCATAGGAAGAAAAGCATCCCTTGACCAACTATGTTGGCCAAAAGTAAGCCAGTGTGGATGCAGGAGCTTTTAACTTTTCTGAACTAAACTTCACACCATGTAAGTCATGCCAACCTGCATCAGATGTGATTGTGGAACACTCAAGTTCGCGATTCCCCTCCTGCAGTTCTTTCTCAGAAATGCGTAGAAATAGTTTATAACGAGCTTCTTTAAGAACCACGAGTCTTTCCTCGCCCTAATATCTCCATGACCAAGAAGGTAAACGACACCTGATTCTTTGGCCTTACGTATAAAGGACAGTTCCTTCTCAAGGCTCTGCTCAGCATCAGATGATGATGGGCCCGCCTCTTCCGGCTTCACCTCTTCTGAAGTGCTTGCTACGGAAGTAGACTTGTCTGCGTCTCTATACTCGGTCAGGAGTGGAACACCAAGCGAATAGACACTACCATTTGGAGCTATGAGGACCCTTGACAAAGAGTACTCTTCTGCAGAGTCTGAATCACAATCCCCATCACTCTCTAATGATCGTTCTTGAGCTTCTCGTCGAATGAACTTCTCAAGGCTTTCAATAAGCAACTGCTCAAATGTCTGGTGATTCTCTTTTCGAACATCCTTGTAACCATACCTGTTCATAATGCAATGCATACACAATCATGGAACAATTAGTACACAAAAAGGATTGTAAGAAAAACAAATAGTTTATTAACTGGGACTGATGGGAAGCATCATTTTCCAGCCTTTCTTAAATTGGAACACATGTCTACCGATCTTAATATATGACGGTGACTAAACTTCATGAATGAATAATACCATCCCATGTATGTGAATACTTACCGAGCAACACAACGGAACATGTGGTAACTTTTCGGGCAGACTCTGCGGAACAGAAACCTTTCATTCTGAGGTACCATAGAAACAGGGACATATTTGATGCACACAAAGATAATCATGGAATGAACAGCAGGAAGAGTGGTTATAAAATGGCCAAATATTGCTGGTATGCCCTTTGCCAGTTCATTGTATAGCAAGCCAATACCAGGAGCCCTCACAGTTCCAAGGTTTGGACCCAGTTCTCTCAACATATCCATTGACATCTTCTTCTCGACTTCAGTTTCATACTTAAGCTTGCTCCCATAATTCCAGATGTACATAATTAAAAACATAATGATGGCAAAGACCAATATAATCCAACTCCCGTCACTAATACCCCATAAAACCGAAGAGAAAAATGTCAATTCCAATCCCAAGAATATAACGACAAAGCTCAGGACAATAAATATATTTATCTGCCATATGAGAAGCATAACAAGAGTAACAAGGATTGTGGTCATCATCATAACCCCCAGCTCAGCTATGCCTGCAACATAGAATCATAATGTTAACACAATAAACAAGATGATTTTCATGAAAGTATTAGTGTTTTCTAGCCATCTGGAAGAATAAGATCTCATGTACTATTGGTCTGCCACTACTCAAAACAACATTGATTTGGATTAAATAAGTACAATGATAACATTCCACTAAACACAGTTGTGGGGGGTAGCACACAAAAAGTGGGATAGAAAATACAATGTTTCAGCGAAAACCAAAAATATTAGAACAAGTAAATTCTTGAAAAAAGCCAGAAAATGCAAGCTTTTTAGGTCTTGCTACGCCTCAGTTAAATAAACCAGGCTCAAAAAAAGTTGGGATGGAAAATCTAAAGTTTCAGTGAAAACCAATATACTTAAACAAGCAAATTCTCAAAAGAAGCCACGCAATGTAATTATTATGTTGTGCTGCACCTCAGTAATATAATTCAGAGGAAGTTAAAAAGAACCTTCTGTAGGAGGTGGAGTTTAAGTAAACAGTATGATGCAAAGCCATTAAGAAACAAATTTCATTTCAAACAAGCAATATGAATCGAGCAAATACCATATGCAGTTCCAATCTCATACATATTTGAGATTGTACAGACTAGCACCAGTGATCCTGCCAGAAGGAACCAGTTCATAACTGGGATATAAATCTGACCCATGAATTTCCGAGATGTATGAACAATTTTCAGCCGAGGAAAACAACCAAGTGCTGTTGATTGCTTAATACATGAGAACGTTGCAGTTGTCATTGTCCGACTGGCAATCAATGCAGCAACGTTAGCAATGAGGAAAACTGGCCAGAAAGCTCCACCTGAAGGGGAAAAAAACATCCCAAGGCATTAGTCCTGGGCAATTTTCCATCATAATAATAGTCTAAGAGATTAGAAAGGAACAACTAAAACTCGTAATTGCATGAAATTAAAGAGAAAGGACTATTAATTACTTGGTATAGATGAAAAGAAAGCTTGTGTAGTATCTGCATGATTCTCCATGAGATAGGCAGCTTGACCAAGATAACCCAGCAGAAGACAAGGCAGTACAACTAGCAGAAAAGTAAGCTGCAAAAATAACGCGAGAACTGAGTAAAGAATTATAAAAAGAAACTGTCTGTTTACCTGCAAAAAAGGAAGGTAACAATCAACAGTTCAGCAACATTACCTGAACAGATCTCACAGAAAAGTAACAAAGATCTGCAAACATTGCCTCGGAACCTGAATTGAAGAGAAGCTCAAATCAACACACATAAACACAGTATACAAAAATATGATTGATCAAGACGATTTTTCCTCCTGTCGTCAGAATTAAATTGCATATCTCATATAATAATGAAAGAAAGAAACTTTAGTCAAGATATCTAACATAGTCGCTTAAAAGGTTTTCAATCGTGATAATTTACCTGTAATGCATAGAAGACAGCCTCCCAAGGAATACCAAGCTGTGGTTGGGTTGCGTTTAAAAAAGTAATATATGTGAACTGGATTGAAAGCCTTAAAAACGTGTGTATCATACTTAACAAGATTGTAGATGCCGATTCCTCCAAGAGAACAAAACCATATGAACAAGGCAGGACCAACTACTATCCCCACTTTACTCGTCCCATACTTTTGCACACTGAACAAAATTACTAGGCATGCTATTGAAATCATCACAACTTGGTCTGTAATTAGGGAAAACAAAACCACCATCAAAAGAGATTCACAATGCATAATTTTGAATCTTAAAAGCTGCAGTAGACAAAAAGACAAGCAAAACTTGAGAGAATTAAAACCTGCCTACCTATATCCTTTGACTGAACCCTGTTGGGACTACATGACTAGGATTACTTCAGGTTTCAATTACTTAGCATTTCAGTATTTGATATAAGTTTCAGAGACAACAGGTCAGCAAATGTGATCTTCCAACAAAATAACATTTTTAGGGTATGAATTATGAGATAAAAAATATATTTAAAAGTGCTCTTCCATTAACGTAAACAAAACTGGCAATGGAAAAAGAGCCAGTAGAGTGATTCTTTAATGAAGTACAGGCCTTCTTAAGTAATCAATCTAGTGTTTGAAATCAAATTCTGGAACATGGACTCTGATGACCACTTTATGTCAACAGAAAAGACGTTATTTACCTTGCTTCACCCCAGCAACACCAACCTTCAACCCATTAACAGCAGACATCACTGTAACAGGATCAAAACTAGCACAACATCAATAAACAGAAAGATCAATAACAAAAACAAAGTAATGGATACATTTCTCCGGGACACTGAAAATCATTAAAAATATAAAAAAGCACCTGACATTGCAGGTGTTACAACACCATCAGCTATCACCATGGAAGTACCAGCAAGAACTAACATCAGAATAAGCCTTTTCAGAGTCAGTGAAGTCTCAAGTCTCTCCTTTAGTCTCAGTGACCTCTCGAGTTCAGCAGATGGAACCTTTAGCCTGAAGCTTGATATACGAGCGTCTGATGGCAGCTGATTTGGTAAAAGACTAACCTTAGCATGTCGACATATCAATGAGTATAGAGCAAATGTACCACCTGTGGCAATTGAACAAGGGAACTTTCAACAATGGCTCTGTATTTGTGAAGTGAAAGAACTAATCTATTCCATGCATACCTTCACCATCATCATTGGCCCAAAGGACGATAAGGACATACTTGATCAAAGGGACCAGAATTAAGGTATACAAAACTAGAGATAATGCACCAAGAACATCTTCATTTACTTTCACAGGCATCTTGCTAAACATAACACTGAAGGTATACAAAGGACTTGTACCCACATCACCAAAAACAAATCCTAATGCCTGAAAAGCCATTACAATTGTCCTGCCCATAGAGACGTCCTGTGATAATGAAACAGTGTTTAAGCCCCGAGAAAAACTGAACTTAAGCTTTAGCCTTTACGTATGCACATTAGGCCTCTTTCCCTATTAGGAATAGCCTTAATTGAACAACAAAATGAACGGAGATATACAATCTTCTTTAGTTAGCAAAAACATAATGATGCAATAGTATTTCTCGATTCCACATGAAGTTTACCAACATATAGAAGCAAGGATATAGCAATGACCTCTATGTAACAAAAACAAAAACATAGTAAGCTGAGAAGTCATATACTGATAGCAGCTAATAACATGAATCAAACATCCTCAATATATAACATGCATCCAGCTTGAAAATAAATAACAACATACTTTCTGTCAGTACCTCGACAAAGTCGTTCCGGGGAGCGCCGGGGACTTCAAGAGCTTCCTGATCAAAGGAATCGATCCGCGGCCCGGTTCTGATGAGCCTCTGCTCCGCATTATCAGCCTCATTATCCTCTTCTTCAGAGTCCACCACGACATTGTGCGGCGACAGTAAACCCTCGGCGTCGCCGTGATCGTCCTCGTCTTCGCCGTTCGCGATCACGGAGGATTCCTCGTCCTGGAACACCCACCGGGGGTCCACCGAATCCATGGACGACAGTCTGCCGCCGCCGTTCTCCCTCTCCGATCCTTCCATCGATCGATTGGTTGCGAAGAAAGTGGTGAAAAGTTGTGATTATACGTGCTGCATAACGTGTGGGAAATGGAGCCCTAAAGCATGGGTTTTGTAGTATTGTGGATCGCCGTGAAAAAAACTGGGGGAAAGGAAAGGGGTGTGCTGGAATTGGAGCCTAACGTGTAACGACCTTTCAAACCGTTACTGTTACATTATTACCACAGTGAACCGGGTCGCTCTTACCGAACCGGGGATTAATAATTAATATTGTCACATACGTAATTAATATTGTCACGTACGTAATTAATATTGTCACATACGTAATTAATATTGTCAAGCTTGTTCTTGACCCGGTTTAAAGTAGGATCTTGTCCAAACTTTAGATTTTGGTAGCTCACCAACTAGAATCTCGGGGCTCGAAGGAGAGAGGGAGAGAGGGATTTTGGCCAGCGTTGGTGGCACACACGTTTTGGTTGGGATTTTCATCGCGGAGGTCAATCATTTTGGTCGGAACTAGTGACGGGCCATGGGAGTTATTGGCAATGGCGATGGAGGAGAACCAGGGGTTGATAGGGGCGGTGGTTGGAGGAGTTGCAATGATAGTGCTCGGTGGAGATTGTTTTACTAGTAGTGGCCGGAGAAATAGTGGTAGGGTTGGAGGACGTGAGAGGTTAAAAAAATAAAATAATATATTACTATAAATGCATGAATTTTGTACTCCCTTTGTTTTTACCATTTTGGCACCATAGCCAACTTTCAACTATTCATTTTATTTATTATAAATCCAAAAAATTGTTCATATTAACTTTAACAAATGACTAAATTTACATTACATTATTAGATTAGTTAATTAGAGACTAAATATTGTTCAAATTGACCATACCCATACGAAGATAAAACCCAAAATGTCAGTTTTTTCTCTTTCACTTTTTTGTTGTACTATTTAGAGTGCCACCACAATGGTGGAAACAGGGGGAGTAAGTAAAATATAGAGCTACAAATAACAACTCATTTTTTCCCTAGGTAGACAATTGAAACGACCATTTGGAGAAGCACCATACGCTCTGCCCTTGGAGCTTATGGTCTCGACAACTTTCTGGAGGATGTCAACCCACCACCGGCGATAATTAATGTTCCCATTGTGCCGCCAACGAACCCGGAAGATTCCTCCACCGGCTTGGCTGCCCGGACTGCTCCGAATCCGGGTTTTGCAGTGTGGATGAAGAAGAACCGATTGGTTCGTCTTCCGATCCACGCTAACAACTCCTCTTCTCGACACCGTGGCTCGTCGACTTCAACGGCGGAAGTATGGTCCATTCTGCAGTCAAACAGTTTCCCTCATGCAAATCTTCTCCTTATATTATCAATAATTACCACCCCAATGTGGTTGAAAGTTGTACTCAGCCCATTATACTATTTGACACTATTTGTTATTAAACTTTGATCATATTTAAATAGATATATTAGCATCAATAATCTCATACATAATATCGTTATATTCATCGTAATGTATAGTATATAAATATCAATTTTTTATGTGTTACTAATACACGTATCATGTGTAATTTAGTATGTGACAGAGGAAGTAATAAAATGATATGAATGCATAGGATAAGAATGTTTTGTGGATCTAATTTAGTGGTAATTCACCCTCTGTATAATTGAGAAATCATTGTTTGAAAATTTTCCTTACGTCTATATGAAATAGAGCGATTATTTTAAAAAGAAAATTGGATAAAGAATTTAAGAAGGGTCCGCACACTTGTCCTCAAGATAGGATGATGGGAAATTTTGGAGACCCAGCGATTACGATGAGAGAGCTGAGTAATTTAGAATGGACAAAATAGTTTGTAGGAAAGGAACCCGCCATGAACCAAACATGGGGCTTCCACATTTTGGACACTTACGGTCGTGGTTAAAAACTGGGACAACTATGATGAGCCTAGGAAGCATTTCCCCTATGTCAGATAGTCCTCCGTGTGTTAGTAAGTAGGCCTTTTGGTTCATTAGACCACCATATACACGGCGTTGTCATCACCTCGTGGAACCATAAGCGCCGTCTAATTTTTTGTCTTGGTCTTCTGCACTAGCAGTGTCTTGAGGGATGTCGATCTTCAGTGATGGTCCGTCGAATTCCTTCTCTATGGATGCATACTTGAACCTCAAAAATAAAGAATTTGTCATCACTCCAATAGAGCTTAAACCCATCAGGGCCCCAGCAATCGAAGGAGTAAGCATAGTTCCCGTAACTGGCAGTAGCACTCCTGCAGCTATTGGAATTCCAACCTGGGCCAGTTTTCATAACAAGATCCATCACCAATTTACAGGAATAAGAATAGGACTGTCAAAAAAACCATACTTTGTGGAAAACTAGATATAATACTCCTACTAGGCTACTACTCAATCCAGAACCATATACGATATATATGATAGTACTCATCCACCATATCTTTATTGGGAATTAAGTTTTGACCAGATGCAACAGAAATGAACTTACAATGTTGTACGCGAAAGCCCACCAAAGATTTTGTTTCACGGTTTTCATTGTTTGTCTACTAAGTGCCAGAGCATCTAGTAACTGAGAGTGACAAAGTTGAAAAGGTCAATGGAGGAATAGAACAGAAAGTAATGACAATAGAACTTTTCTAAGATCTGTTGGAAGTACCTGAGACAACCTATTGTGCATCAGCACAACAGATGAAACCTCGCTGGCAGCTCCAACACCACTCCCAATTGCAACTCCAACATGTGACGATGCTAAAGCAGCGGCATCATTGATTCCATCACCAACCATAGCTACAATGTTTTGTTCCTCCTGAAGTCTGCTTATGAACTTCTTTTTCTCGCCTGGTTTGACACCATACATCACCTACCATCATCAATGCTTCAGCACATAAACCTTGAACACGAGTTACAACACAAGGTTGCCACATAGCTTCACCACATGACGGATAAAAAAATTTAAACTCACTTTTTCCTTGGGTATGCCAACAACAGATGCAACATACTCTGCGGCATTCTTCTTGTCTCCTGAAAGCAGGTAAGTGCTTATTCCTTGCTTGGACAGATATTCAACAACATGCCTGGCATCTTCTCTTATCTGATCCTCCACATAAATGATCCCTGCAAGATTATTATCCACTCCAACATAAACAGCTGACTGGTTCTTAAATTCCTCAAGTTCTGGGAATATATTTTCATCTACTCCGTTCCTGCATTATATTAAAAAATATTACTACACTTCAATAGTTTTGACGAGAAACGCAGCAGCAACAACCAAGTGTTAATCTAACCATGTGGAGTCAGAAATATTGATCATATCTAGCTATAGTGTTCGGCCTAGACATAATGCTTCCCTATTTGTGACAGGATTAGTAAGATCTCAAAAGAACCTATGCCAAGCTATTAAATACCACTACATCATCACCTACCAACTGGACAAAAACCAGTAAATCATACTATTAAATATCACACAAGATAAGAACCCCGAAAGTTCCTGTGTTGCGTTCCCAAAGAAAATGTATTAAATAACCTTCTCTCGTCCCAAAGAAAATGTATTAATAAGAGCGCTCGTGAAAAGTAAACAGTCAGCATTTTTGTAGGTGCATGATTCTTTTACCACTTTTCAAAACTTGATGGCAAACATTTTCAATAGCATCTTAGTTATTTTAGTGCAGGCAACATGGATCCTTGTTTGATTTGAACGAGAACCAGAATATGTAGCCTAACCAATCATAAATCTTGAAAGACCAGCTTATAACAGCTTGTTGGTTAGAAATCAGTTAGCACCATGTCTACTACTGACATACAAGTATAGCTCTTTCAGTCATATCCGAAATTATAAAGTAAGAATCCTTTAACTGCTAATACCAAAATAATTATTCCTCAACCAGCCTATAAAGAAGAGCACCAAGGTTAAAGCACAAAAATATAACATAAATGTAGTTCAGACAAAGAGTGAACAGTAGAAGTCTGTGTAATTGACCTTTTAATCCAATCCAGTGTACCAATAGACACCTTTTTATCTTCAATAGTTGCCACTGCACCAGATCCAGGCTCCTCCATGTATGACCCCTCAATCACCTGGAAACATATAGCATCATTTTTTTAAGTGCCAAAATATATGGATTCAATGCACTATCATTACATTTTGACCAAAGATATGTGTTACTTTAAAAAAGAACTTACTAAATTTAATTTCAAACATTGGAGAATCTCAAGTCTTAACCATTTTAAGGTCTGGGGTAAAAAATCTGAACAGCATTTTTTGCACAAAAGAAATACTCCATTTTAAGTGATAGCCTTGATAGAAAACAGGATTGTTAAATAACACCACCTTGACAATAGGGCAGTTAGCAGCTCGAGCAGCATCTATAATTGCCTTTCCAACAGGGTGATTAGTATTGACTTCCACTCCAGCAGCTAATTTCAAGATGTCAGCTTCAGACCACTGCAGAGTTGAACCTTGTCTGCAGCAAAAATATGGCTTCATCAACATAAAAAGTTAAATATTACAGAATATAAGAACATTGAACAGGTAGAGAATTCTCAATAAAATACCCCCCACAGTTTACAACATGTCAAAATCCACAAAGTACAAGTTACGATAGCATGTGCTTCAGATGTACAAAGCAGTGATGTAACAGGCATTTAAACGATGCGGTTGATAAAGACAATACCATGCCCTCATGGATGGAAGAATATACACAAAATAAAGAGGAAAGTTATTTAATTTACCAGACCCTAGCATTTGCCACCAATATGATTTCACCAAGCAAAACCAGGACTTAAAATCATAGAGTTCATCTATTTATCTCAGTTCATAGAAATGTAAGAATGAAATTCTTCAACAACAAACATCCCCTGGTAACACTTAAGAAAACTATAGTACCTAAACTATAACTTCAATTAAAAGCCAATAACCTCCAAGAAAACGGATTATCTTAATCAGCCATCTGAGAGGACCTCAATAATAATAAAATTTAATGCACCATGTATCTTTTGCTTGTCACGACTGGTGTTTCTTAAATGATGAAAATCAACATATACTCAGTCAAAATTATCACGTGCTCAATTTTCCTATTATTGTTTCAAATTTACTGAACATAAAAGATATTAAGAAAATGCTTGCCAACCCGAATTGCAATACATCATGAGAAACTTAGTATTGGCAAATTTGATGATGAACTTGAGAATATTTTTGGGCTCGCCATTGTAGCAATGTTAAGCTGAAGTTTAGGCAATAAAAGAGGTCATATAATGTTCTAAAATTCATCTACTATTATTATCCAACTCCAAGAAAAGGTGTAAGGACTCGACCTTGAATCTGTATCCTCAGTAGATCCTTTCGTGGAAATTTTTGTCACAACAGGCCTGCCAAGAGTCAACGTCCCTGTTTTATCAAAAACAACAGTGTCAACTGCTGAAAACTTCTCTAAGACACTTCCACCGCGTAAAAGCAAGCCTCGTTTAGCACCAAGTGAGGTTCCCACCTTAAATGGAAAATTAAGTCAAACTACATCAGGTATACCCAAAGCATAAACCAAAACCAGAACCTGAACTCCAAAGATCAATTTTTTTACCAGCACAGCAGTAGGTGTGGCTAAACCTAGTGCACACGGACATGCGATAACCTAAATGAAGGAAAGGAAAACCTTGTTATTGAGTAAGATCATAACACATAAACAATCAGAGGAAGGGAAAAAGAAAAGGTTGACTGTAAGAAGAATGGTACTTGTATTATACCAAAACACTACAAGACAACTGGAGAGCCAGTGATACCGAGCTTCCTTGATTAAGAGTGGCTGGAAGGAACCCTGGGCCAAGAAGGCTCCAAAACACAAAAGTGGCAGCAGATAGTGCCATCACCCCATATGTGAAGTGCCCGGCAACCTAGCAAAATGCAATGTTGTTGAGGTTAAACCAGTTGAACACACAAGCAAAAGTAACATCACAGTAGATCATGATTATGAAATAAGTGCCAACTGCAATAGGAATTTGAGAGAAACTATTCTGATTGGGGGGAATAAGTGATATCATGTAAAACAGATTTAGCAGGCCTTTCAATTTTTAAAGAGTTGCATACTATAGTTTTCAAGCTGTTACTGTCTGGAATCAAAATTGTGTTCATCCAGTATCGGGTTCCTCAAACTAAATCAAGAAGACAAGAGAACAACCAAAACAAAGAAAAGCTGAAACTAAAATATCTCCTACTTCCACGAGGCTGAATAGTCAATGTTGTTGAGGTTAAACCAGTTGCCCACACAAGCAAAAGTAACATCACAGTAGATCATGATTATGAAATAAGTGCCAACTGCAATAGGAATTTGAGAGAAACTATTCTGATTGGGGGGAATAAGTGATATCATGTAAAATAGATTTAGCAGGCCTTTCAATTTTTAAAGAGTTGCATACTATAGTTTTCAAGCTGTTACTGTCTGGAATCAAAATTGTGTTCATCCAGTATCGGGTTCCTCGAACTAAATCAAGAAGACAAGAGAACAACCAAAACAAAGAAAAGCTGAAACTAAAATATCTCCTACTTCCACAAGGCTGAATAGTCAAAGTCAATCCTTCCCCTTCATATTTTGGCATATAAATTCAACCTAATATACAAGTATGAGCACAGGAATGTGTTACTTTATCTGCAAGGCGCTGTACAGGAGCTTCTCTGGCTTGTGCTTCTTCTACCAAACGAACAATGTCTGCCAAGGAAGTCTCCCCACCAGGTCTTCTCACTTCAATGGTAAGGGTTCCATTCAGATTAACACCTCCTGCAGCCACTTCTTCCTGATAGACAGAAAAATTCAATATCACCATGATGCCAGAAAAAATAACCCAAAATAAATTAAAGAGAGTGACTGATAGGAGTATTTTCATAAAAAGGGGTTGCTAAAATTGTAAATTATAAATGGCAATGCCCACACATTTTTTTAAAATTTTCAGTAATTTGATTGTGGATGATAAACTTAAATTTTTCGGTCACTTTGAAAAAATGGGTGCAGTTTCCAGATCACATGGTGCAAGCATATTCTCAAAGTCTATGGGGAGGAGGGGAGGAATCCCCCATAACAAGAAGTCCAAAACAGAAGGTATAATAGTTTTTCTGGCATTCCTCACCCCAGCTAATTTAACGACAGGCAGAGGCTCCCCTGTAAGATTTGATTCATCAACGGTGCTTCTTCCAGCTCGAACAATACCATCAGCTGGAACACGGTCCTGAAGAATTTAAGAATGTTACATGTATAGTATTGGATCACATGAGCTACACAGCAACCAATGGATGCTGAACAAAGACATACTTACACCAGGTATCACAATGATTTGATCTCCGACAGAAAGAGTGCTAATAGGAACTTCTACAGTTGAATTCGTCCCTTCAGGAACACCATCAACAACAAGACGAGCTTTAGATGGCAAAATATTTAGTAAACTTGTCATGTCACTGGTAGCTTTCAACTTAGCTCTTTGTTCAAGATTCCTCCCTAGCAAAACAAACGCAATCAACATAACCGGTTCCTCGAAGAATGTTTTCCAACCCTGCATAAAGACTATTTCCATTAATGAAGTAAAACTCCCCTGAAAATTAACATTTATGTTGTACCAATGAGAGCAACAGTAACAAAAAGACACATCTCCCTGTAAGTCTTGTTGCCCATCAAACTTTGAACTAATTCCATAAAGTAAAACCTTGAACCAATTCCATATAATAAGATCTTGAAATTTTCCCATGGAAAGAAGTGTGTAAATATTATTTTAAAAAATATCTATCATGAAAAGTGCAAACATACTTAACTAAAATGGAATACTAAGATCAGGCTTAAACAGTTTCATTTTAAGTCAGAAGTTCCCCTTCCCAGATTCAATCCATGCAAATGATACCATAAAGTATGGAATGTGCCTTACTAACATTAAATAAAGCATCACTGCAGAAGTTTGCAAATGTTGACAGAAAGTAGGACGTGGATACCAATATTCAGAGGAGTATTAAAATCCACTTTTTAGAGTTATATGATCCTTTTCAAACTATGCGAAATAACGTGATTACAGGCATATCTTAAGAACCACATACCAGTTTTGGAATCAAGGCTGCAATTGAGCTTACAGTAAATGATGATAAAGCCCCAAGACCAACTAAAGTGTTCATATTAGGTGCCCCTTTTATAAGGCTTTTGAGGCCATCAATTATAAGTTTTCTACCAGGACCAAGCAATGTAAATATAGACAGCGACATATGAAATCCAGTTGAATGTAATGAATGGATCCACGGAGCCTTAGCTCCAAAAATATGCGAGAGATGACCAAAAAGACACACTGCACATAGAGCCCAAGATACGAGAAGCCCCCGACCTGTTCAAAAAGTGTAAATGTAGTTGAATTCCAAAATTATAAGCTAATACTGAAGGGGACAAGATTACTTGAATTTTTAATAATGGAGTAACGTCAAGATATATACCACTTTCTTTCAACTGAATACGCTTTTCACTCATCTTTCTTTCAAATATTTGAAAGAAGTTTTCTCTTCCTGAATCTGCAAGCAGATGTTCAAGAAAACATTTGTCAATATGCCCGTTAGATTAGAGGGAACGGGGGGAAACGTAATTCAGTGGCATTTGCTAAATGCTGAATGCTTCTTTCAAAATATAATCCAGCGTAAGCACTATTTACACAAAAGCACATGATCAACTAATTGCCATACAGCTACATTAAAATGGAATAGGTTCAATGCAGACTTAAAATCAAAATCATTACTCCTTTGCTAAAATGGGTAAAACGGCATAACACATTTATAAAATATCTCTCTCTCTCTCTCTC
>JAAGWI010020676.1:0-11173 GCA_012274505.1 Galium porrigens var. tenue
CATGTGGCAATTTTAATTGGTTGCATGATAAGGTCTATATCAAGATTATTCAGACAATTATAATTCTCTATATTAATCTAAATTTATAGTCACATTCTTATAGTCAAAGTGAGTTTAAAAGGGCAGAGGGAGTGGTTTTATGTTTTGAAATTTGTATACTCCAACTCCATCCATCTCATGATAAACTCCACAATTTGATTTTCACCAATTTACTTAAAGATCCTTATCAATTATAGTAAAATTTTATGAAAAATTTATTTAGTAACAAAATATTATAAAATAAACATATTTATACAATAATTTAATTTAATGGTTTAAATTTCTTATTTATTACATAGTTAAAAGACATGAGACAGAGGTCAGAGGACTATGATTATTCAACTTGTATTGTAGGATACAGACATACTGTGGCTGAGAGATCCATTTCCAGTACTAAAAGTGTTCAACGACACAGAGGACTTGCAAATCAGCACGGACAAGTTCAACGGAAATTCAACATCAATCCAAAACCCCATCAACGCCGGATTCTACTATGTCAAATCAAACAACCGGACCATCTCTCTCTTCGAAACCTGGTACCACCGGCACCAGACTTCGCCGGGAAAGGGACAGCAAAGCGTTCTGGCGGGTTTGATTTCCGGCGGTATCACCAACCAACTACACATGACGGTGAGGTTTCTAGACAACGTTCAATTTAGCGGCTTCTGCACCGATAGCCGTGACCCAAAATCGGTGGCCACCGTGCATGCGAATTGCTGCCGGACCATCGATGCTAAGGTGGCCGATTTGACGGCGGTTTTGAGAGATTGGAAGAGGTTCGCTGGGCGGAATGGTACTGTGCCATTCCGTTGGCCAGTTCATGGAGCCTGTCTTAGGTCTTGGACGAAGCTTTAGTTAGCACCTAATCAAATGTATCAAGTCAAATGTTAATAGATTATTCTCTTAAATTTGGTTTGTATAACTATATTTCATATTTTATTTAGACAAATTAAAGTGCCATTGTATCATTTGTAAGTTGTTACTGCAATAGGTGAAAGTCGTTTGATTTAGGAAAATTGGGAAGAATAAGTTTCCTTAAAAAATCTTTTATTATAAATAGTATATGATAAGATAATTAAGTGAATATTTTGTGTATTTATTTGGTTAATTCATGATGTATCTTTTGTGTTGTTTGTAATTGATATTTTTGTTTGTTTAATTAAAAGAACTTCTTTTATTTAAATGTTTTAAGTTTTTACAGTAAATTATAAATGTGAACCAGTCACTTTTTACTCTCAACTTTAAGTGTGTTTGCTAACTAAATGAAACAATCAACAACTATTAGTTAACGTGCATTTGCCAACCAGGCTTAAATTGTTCGTGGATTTTTGTTTGGTGGCAAGTATTTTATGTTTAATTTGACCTGGTTAAGACCTTTTCTCTCCAAAAACACCTCCTAGGGTTTTGAGAGAAGTAAACAATACTTGTGTCTCTTTGCCGCCGATCTCACCAAATCGGCCGTAGAGATAATCGAAATCCAGCGATCATCATCGGAACAAGTGATGTAGATTTCAATATGGAGGACATGGCAATACTGTGGAAAAATTTCAAGCTTTCATAAGAGGAAAACCGATCGCCCCCGACGGAGGACTTCCAACCTAAAGGTGACGAATTAGCAAAGCAACTGGTGGGGAAAATTCTTGCCCCGCGACGGATCCCAGCGACGGAAGTGATAACTGTGTTTGATAGGGTTTGGAAAGTGAAAGGCGCTCTACAATGCAAGGTGATTGGCGACAATGTCTTCTCTTTACGATTCCCAAACCCTAAAGCGAAGATTATGGTTTCAGAAAAGGAACCCTGGATCTTTGGAAAGTTTATGTTCATGTTACGCGAACCGTATGTTGGTATGGTTGGATCACAAGTGGAATTCACAAATACCCCTTTTTGGATCCATGTTTTTTTACTTTCCGAGGGGTATGATGAACCCTAAAGAGGCGTAGTACATCGGAAACCTATTAGGGAGGTTTATCAAAGTAGAGAAGGACCACAATGGTAGCGTTGAAGGTGAATGCATGAGGATTAGAGTCTCGATTGATGTAACGAAACCCTTGAAGAAGCATCAGCTCATGCGAATTCAAGGTTGCTACATGTCGCTCTGTCTTGTGTATGAGAAGTTGCTAGAGTTTTTCCACATTTGTGGTCTCATCGGCAACAGAAAGGACCAGTGCATAGTCCGTCTGAAAGCCCCGATAGAAGGGCGTGATGCAATACACTTCCCGGATGAAATGGGCTCAAAACTGAATCGCTCCCCACACTCGAAGAATTGGAACAAGCAAGACGATGCACAGGAGTATGGCTGGAATCAGGGTGGACAAGATCGCGGCTATCAAGATTGGAGGAAAATGTCCACAACCCAGTCAGGAGAAAACCCCAGAGACCGCCAAGAATGCCCCAGGCAGGAGAGGAATGCCCTAGTTCCGGCTCAGGAAAGCATGCGCAACGAGGAAGGATCATCTCAGCTCATGGATTTGCACTATGCAAAGTCATCGAGTGGGAGTCCCAGCCAAAGCATCACCAAGGTAACGATGGAGGCTTACCTAAAGCCAAACGATGTAATGAACAAATTGGCTAATGAGACGCTTCGCTCGATGTTCCATAGCACAAACCCTAATATGGATGAGGGAAAGCAAGGTAATGAGCAAGCCTAGCTTCAGAAACCGGGGCCAGTAAGATTTGAAGAGCTTTTGAAACTAGACTCGGACTGGTGGGTTAAAGCTGCAGAACAAACACGAAATTAGCAAAAGGAAAAGGAACAGTCTGAGAGAGCACGGGCCCTATACGCTATGGGTTAACTGTTCTCGCTTTGTAGAAGGAAGGAACAACATGATCAAGCCATGGTGATAGATGCTACTCCAGATTCGGCAGTAGAAGAAGCAAGAGTTATTCACGATGAAGCGTCGGCTGAAGATGTTGTGCAGATCCTAGGCACGCCATAAAAGGATACAACCGCTCCAAGGGTTCCCCTTAGCCCTATGTTACAGGATGTGTGTGTTGACTTTGATACCCCGATAAAAAAGTGTGCAGTAAAGGTGGAAAAATATAAACGACCGAAGCCCTCGAAACCACGCCCTAGTGCAACAAAGCTAGCTAGAAATATCAAGGGAGTGGCTGAGAACCTCAGGGAGATTCATGCAAATAAGAGGAAAGTAAAACCTCTGGTGGCAGAAGGTGAGGAACAAAACCCGGTAATGAACGAATCGGAGATGAATGGAAATGCACGCATTACAAAGAGGAAGTTAGCACTGGAGGACCATCATATGGGCGAGACCACAGAGACCGTGAAGAAAGCTAGGATTACTCATGACGAGGGAACGACCACAACAACCCCTACCTTGGCAGGTTCGGGCAAAGAATAGGCAGGACTAGATACTTCTAGTCCTGCCTATGCCAATGAGTATCCTGAGTTGGAACTGCCGAATACTTGGCAAACCCAAGGTAGTTCAGATACTGCGTACCATTGTACGCCTGAAAAAAATTAGTCATTATGTTTCTTTGTGAAACTCGTAGTTCAGTTCAGTTCAGTTCAGTTCATTGATAGTTTGAAAGCTCAATTTCATTTGTTTGGTGTTGCTTTTGAGTAGCAAGGTTACTCTGGTGGCCTTGCAATGTAATGTAGTCGAAACATTGTTGTTGATTTAAAGCATTTTTGTAGTCGTTACATAGATGTGTATTCTACTATTTGTGGTCGAAGAATTTGTATTACGAGAGTGTATTGTGAGCCAAATGTGGCGAGGAGGAGACAAGCCTGGATTCACTTTCGAGACCTAGCAACGGAGCCAAATAGCATGTGGCTTTGTCTGGGGGATTTTAACAAAGTTCTTGCTCAAGACGAATTCCAGGGTACGGGCCCAATAACGGAATGGCAAATAGAATATTTCAGGGTAGCACTGTTTTTTATGGTCTCTTCAATATGGGTTACTCAGGACCAATATTTACTTGGATCAAGCGAGCAAAAACTCCATTCACTCAAAGGAGTCGCCTAGATCGGGCCACGTACAACCAGGGAATCTACGACCTCTTTCCATGGTTGGTGGTGACTAATGTTCTGATGATGCACTCAGACTACCACTGTGTGCATGTTCAGCTATGATTGAGGGATCTGACAGCTACCCGACACATGAGGAAGAAGAGTTTCCAGTTCGAAGCTCACTAGATCAAGTCTAGTGAATATGAGAAGATGATAGTGGATTCTTAGACAGATTCGAGCGGTTCGCTTCATGATAAGCTCCAGGCTTGCTCCATTGGACTTGTGAGATGGAGTAAAGAGACTTTCCTAAACATTTCAAAGTAGGTGGAGGTGATTAAGAAAGAATTCCATGAGGTTGAAAGAGGAATGATCACGAAAGTTGTGAAAGCAAGGATGTCCATTCTGAAGCAGGAAGCTGAAATACTCCAGGAAGTAGAGAACATCATATGGAAACAAAGGGCGAAGCAGCACTAGTATTAGGAGAAGGACAAGAACACATCATTTTTTTCACAGTTTCACCACAAAGAGGAAGGTGAATAACCATATCTCAGGGCTTAGAGATGAGCACTATATCCTCAGAGGAGATGAAGCCAGCATGGGAAGAATTGTACTAGACTATTATGGTGGCCTATTCTCCACATCGAGCCTACCTGAGAATGACATGGCAGAGGTGTTAGGCCGAATACAGCCATGTGTAACAGAAGAGATAGCGGGGAGCATGGATCGGCAGTTCACCAAGGCGGGCGTTGCAAGGGCGGTGAAGCAGATGCATTGTATAAAGCACCAGGCCCAAATGGCATGAGTCTGATCTCTTACCAGAAGTTCCGACACATCAGGACATTTTACAACTTTTGTTCTTAATTTTTTGAATCATGGTATCTTGGAGCCTTCCACCAACTACACGCATAGAGTCCTTATCCCAAAGACCCCAACTTGAGCTCATTACCCAGTTCCGTCCCATCAGCCTGTGTAATGTGGTGTACCGTATTGCCTCTAAGGTGGTTGCCAATTGCCTTAGATTGATCATCCCATCGATAATCTCAAAGTCTCAGTCAGATTTCATCCCTGGAAGATTGATCATGGATAATATACTAATAGCTCAAGAGGTGCACCACACCATGAAGTAGAGGAAAATCGGAAAGTTGGGTCATGTGAGCATGAAACTTGACATGAGTAAAGCTTTTGATCATATAGAATGGGATTTTGTTTGTCGGATGCTCAGTCGGCTTGGTTTCTCTCCGAAGTTCATCCGGCTGATCAGACTCTACATGACATCATTCTCGTTCTCGTTCTTATTGAATGGTGAAGAAATGGGGAACTTGACACCCCAGTGTGGACTTCGCCAGGGGGATCCCCTTTCTCCCTACCTATTTATCATATGCTCGGAGGTATTTTCGAGGATACTAACGGATATCCAATCGGCCGGGAAAATCCACAGACTAGGCATCTCCCCGCATGGTCCGACAATCTCCCATCTGTTCTTTGTGGACAACACACTTCTTTTAGAGAAGCGACAGATTGGGATGCGAGGCACCTCCAATGGAAAATCACTCTTTTTGAGAGCATTTCAGGCTAGCGAATCAACTCAGACAAATCAGCGATCTTGTTCAGCCCGAATACCTTGGCAGCTCAACGGGCAAGCATCTGTGGAATCCAGAAAATGCCAGAGGTAGCCTGTCATGGTAAATACCTAGGTCTCCCATTCGAAGTTGGAAAAAAAACTGGGGTTTTCTAGAACCTGAATGAGAGAATAAGACTGAAGATCGATGGTTGGAGTGAACAGAATCTCTTCAAAGCGGGAAAGGAAGTCTTGATTAAATCAGTACTCCAGGAAATTCTGAGCTATGCCATGACTTTTTTTAACATCCCAGATAATATCCTCGATGACATTCAGGCCATTATCAGTCGGTACTAGTAGGGCTAAGTTGAAAGATACACTGAATGCCCTGGGAGAAAATGTCTAGAGCTAAGTTGAAAGGTGGTCTCGGTTTTAGGAATTTGAAAATGGCAAATTTAGCACTACTAGGGAAGCAAGCGTGGAGGTTCCTCACCAACCCGAATGCTCTAGTAATGAGGTTCTTCAAAGATAGATATTTCCTAAGCTCATCCATCTTCTCAGCCGGTTGGGTAATGTACCATCTTGGTCCTGGCAGAGCATACTTAAGGGAGTCAAAGTTTTGAGACTTGGTTTTCGTAAGCGCATAGGATCGGGCCGCCATATATCAGTGTGCTATGACCCGTGGATCCCGATGGATAACGACTTTTTCATCAAGGAACCAGACTGTATTCTGCCAGAAATATCAACGGTGGCTGACATGATTGACCCAGATACATGCTGGTGGCGATATGATCTAGTATCCGAGTTGTTTCACCCCAAGGATGCTTTGATTATTCGGAATATACAGCTTCGAAACCAAGGTTTGAGCGACAGATGGCGATGGCATCATAACACCTCATGAAAATACACCATGAAATTGGCCTATCATATGATGGTGGAATCAGCCGATTCATCTATGTATCACCACCTCCCCAACACGGCGGTAGATCGGCCATTCTGGAAGAAGTTTTGGGCCCTCTGAATACCGCAACAAGCCAAACACTTTGGATGGAGATTCTGCACAAACTCGTTGTCGATGACAGAAAATTTGAGGAAGAAAACCCTAGACGTCGTGATTACATGTCTACTATTCCAGACTATGGATGGGACAACGGGGCACTTATATTTTTTATTGCAATTTTTCTAGAGCACGATGGAGGGAAACACGCCTCTAGGACACGGTCGAAAGTGGAAGAAGAGGCAGGGGTTTAAGCGACTTATGGCTTCAGAATCTACTCAACTCTCCGGAACCGGTTGTCGGGGAATTGATTTTGATGATATGCGACGCAATCTGGTTTAAGCGCAACCAGAAACTGTTCGAGGACAAATGCATGGATGCGGCCTTGTGTGCAACTATGGTCAGCGATTTCAAGACGCCAATAACTGGCCGGAGCGTAGTTCCAGTGCACTCAACCTGCGGCCGGCCCTCTGCCCACCGGAAGCAGGGAGCAGAGTCTTCTATGATGTGGGAACTGGGTACGGTTTTACCACGACTGGGGTAGTCATCCTGAAGGATGACGGGAAATTTGCAAAAGGCTTAGCAAGGAGATTTACCAGAATCACGGATGTGACATATGCTGAGGGTCAAGCTTTAGAGCAAGCCATAAGCCTTGCAGAGGAGACTGACACACCAAACCCGGTCTTTATTGGAGATTCCCTCAAGCTCGTTTGCATGATAAGGGGGGAAACTGAGACATCGCAAACTGGCATGGAGCTGGTGGCCTGTATTCAGGACTCGATCCGGAGAAACAACTACAACATGCCTAATTGGACCCCTAGGGATCAGAACTTGTTAGCTCATTCCCTAACTAGTTATGCAAAATCTTGTACCTCGAACACAGAGGAATGGGACAACCCACCCTCTTTCATGTATGCCGGTACTATACATTTTCTAGTAATTTAAAATGATATAACACAATACCTCTTCAAAAAACAATGAGGCTTAAATTGTTCGATTTCTCCAATAACTTATTCATACTCTCTGATTCACTATTAATGTCTTACTTTTCTTTTTTTGAAGGTTCTCTAATAATGTCTCATTCCGATTTTTAGTAAATCTCAAATTATTTACATTCACTCAATTTACTTTTTCCTTTTTTTATACAACTTACACTGCTCATTCTTTTTTCTACCTTAATAAAGGTGCGCAAAAGGTGAAGACATAAATAGTGAATTGGATGGACTATCTTTTAAATGAAAGTTTACTTTTTTTAAAAAAAAACTTTGATTTTTCTAAAAATATATAATAGTTAATAAATTCATATTTTCTTCACGAGGTGATCTCCTTTGATGATGTCTTACGGTAATATCGCTTGATATTGCTTGAGAATTTGTTGATTTTAATCAATTTATCTGGATACATCAACATTAAATCAAGCAAAATTAATCGACCTTACTTTAAGATCGTCTTATATGGGGTTTTGTGTTTCTTGACTTGTGTTTAATATTTAAAACCGTACTATATCACCACACCACACAAAACGACAATGCTACTGGTCCTATCTAATTATTTAAATATCCAGTGAAGGAGATGGAAAATATAATGCAGGCGAAAATGCGCTTACTCCTATGTTCCTCACCTGTTCCACCTCTGCCAATCACATTCTCCCCCACCTCATTCACGCGCCACCACCATTTCCGCCATGAACCACCACCTCCTCAAGCTCAGCTGGTGGCGGACACCGGAAAGCACGACAAATCCCCCAAGACAATCCGTTACCGCTTCAGCCAGCTCTGTAAAAAAGGCGAAATCCAAACCGCCCGCCAACTGTTCGACTCAATTCCTCAACCAACCACCGTTCTTTGGAACTCCATCATTATCGGCTACATCTGCAATCAGCTCCACCAGGAAGCTCTCGCATTGTACGTGAAAATGAAGTGGGCACACGCACAGCCTGATCCTTACACTTATTCTTCCGTCCTCAAAGCCTGCGCCGAACGGAACGAGCTCGCATTCGGGAAATCGGTGCATTGCCATATTCTGAGGTCTGGATTACACCCCGGAAAGGTGGTTTACAATTCCCTTCTTAACATGTACGCTAGTTGTGTGTCTAGTGGTGAAATGGTGAAAAGTGTGTTTCTTGATATGCCTAAGAGAAATGTGGTTGCTTGGAACACTATGTTTTCTTGGTTTTTGAAGGTGGATAGGCCTGCGGACGCGCTTTTGCATTTCGTCTTGATGTTGAAGATGGGAGTGGGACCTAGTGGTGTTAGTTTTGTTAATGTTTTTCCAGCTGCATCTGCATTGTCGAGTGTGGAAATTGCGAATGTATTGTATGGTTTGGTTGTTAAGATGGGAGAGGATTATGTGACTGATTTGTTCATTGTGAGTTCGGCTATTCATGCGTATGCTGAGCTTGGTTGCCTTGATGCTGCTCGCAAGATTTTTGACAGTTGCGTGGAGAGGAATACGGAGGTTTGGAATTCTATGGTTTGTGGATATGTACAGAATGGTTGTGCTATTGAAGCTGTTGATCTTTTTCTTGAAGCACTAGAGGAGGATGGAGATGCTGTTCCTCTTGATGATGTGTCTTTTGTATCTGTCTTAACTGCAGTTTCTCAACTGCAGGATCTGGATTTCGCTCGGCAGCTACATGCCTACTTGACAAAGAGTTGTTTGGTGTCACATGTTCTTATCCTAAATGGGATCATATCCATGTATTCGAAATGCAACAGTGTTAGTGAATCGCTTGAGGTTTTTAAGGAAATGCCAGAGAGAGATCTTGTTTCGTGGAATACGATGGTTTCTGCCCTTGTACAGAACCAGATGGATGTTGATGGATTGTTGCTTGTGTATGAAATGCAAACCATGGGGTTTCTGGTTGATGCTGCTACCATCACCGCTATACTTTCTGCAGCATCAAATCTTGGAGATTTGGCTTTGGGAAAAAAAACTCATGCTTATATACTGAGGCATGAAATTAGGTTTGAGGGGATGGGAACTTATCTAATCGATATGTATGCTAAGTCGGGCATGGTTAAAGCCGCAGAAGAAGTCTTTCTTGCTCACTGCTCGGAGGATCGTGATCAAACCATGTGGAACGCTATGATTTCAGGGTACACTCGGAATGGTTTAATCAATCAATCATTCTACACCTTTGAACAAATGCTTGAGCAGAATGTGACTCCCAGTGCTGTTTCATTGGCATCTATCCTCCCAGCGTGCAGTCAGTCGGGGAGTGTAAATGTAGGCAAGGCAACCCACAGCTTCATGATTCGAAAACACTTGGACGATAATGTCTTTCTAATCTCTGCCGTGGTTGATATGTACTCAAAATCAGGTTCCATCTCTTATGCAAAAAAGGTTTTCAGAAATTCCCCTGAGAAAAATTCTGTGACATATACTAACATGATATTTGGATATGGTCAAAATGGAATGGGAGAGAAGGCTGTCATACTTTTTAATTCCATGAAGGAATGTGAAATCGAACCCGATAAGGTCACCTTCGTTGCAGCTTTATCTGCTTGCAGTTACTCTGGATTGGTCAAAGAAGGTATTCAAATTTTTGAGTCAATGACAAGAGATTATGGGCTACAGCCTTCTTATGAGCACTACGCTTGTGTTATTGACATGTTGGGGAGAGTAGGCAGGGTGAAAGAAGCATACATGTTTGCTAAACAAGTGGGTGAAGAATGTGATGTCTCGGGCATTTGGGGCTCGATTCTTGCTGCTTGTAAAGTTCATGGAGACTTTGAGTTGGGAAAAGTTGTTGCTAAAAAGTTACTTAGCTTGGCAGGAGAGGGTGAAATCACAGGTTACCAAGTCCTTCTTTCGAATATTTATGCAGCTGAAGGAAATTGGGAATCTGTGCTTAATGTAAGACGAGGGATTAGGACAAAGTCTATAACAAAGGATGTTGGCTGCAGTTGGATTGATATTGTTGGTCATATACACTGTTTCATATCCGAGGATAGAGGATTTGCAATGTCCGATAAGATATATGAAATCTTGGACCATTTAACCAGCAATATGAAGGATGCTGGTTATAGGTCTTTTCTTGAGCTGCAGAAGTCCAGAGTTTAGAAGTAAGAGCACTGTAGTATTGTAAGACCTCTCTTCAGTGTAAGTCTTCTGATTGTTCGCTTGGCTCGTATCAATTGCTACTGTCACGTATCACAAACGAGGTTGACTACACGGGAACTGATATTGTTGGTTAGTTGTTTACACCTGAGAAAGAATGTTCGACGGGGATTGATATGTATGTGTAAATATTTCTGTACATTCATCTGTACATATGAAATCTTGTAGTAACATTCAGATGCTAGATTGATATACCTGGAAAAGTTACCATTCAGTGTTGGTTGCGTTCAATTCTTTTTGCCATTATGTGGCTTTATCTAGTGATTCAATTCCTGCAACTGTAATGTAGACTACAAGACTCTGCATTGCAAGTTTAGCCTGTTATTTTCTGTATAAAAACTATGCAATTCTGGCTCTGAGAATGATACATGAAACTCATTCCGATCCATGAATAATTTATGATCCTGGAGTATTCTTTAGCTTGCATCATAAAATTTGGTTCAGTGCATTAAACATCTTTTGATCGCAATTTTTATCTGCAAAATGGATG